>OX637403.1:26011810-26094310 GCA_951799425.1 Ilex aquifolium
TAATATATTTATATTTATTATATTATATTTGATACATGAAGTCCATTTAACATAAAAAATGCCCAAAAAAATATATATATTGTCAGGGGCGAAACCATGAATGTCTATAAGGGGACAAAATATAACTGGTATAAAAAAATATTTAACCAAAATTGATACAAAAAAATTCAGTTCAAGAATAACAAAAAAATAAGAATCAAAACAAAATTATTGTGAAATAGTAAATTCAATTTTTATTTAGCCGAAACAAAATTCTAACAAAAAGACAAAAAAAAAAAAATTTAGTACATTTTTAACCTAATTATATATTTCAATAAAATATAAATTTTTTAAAAATCACAAAAAATTTGTATATGAATTAAATGTAAATTAATTTTTCACTAGTTTTCTATCAATGCGCACAATCAGAAGTCCGTAGTAAAATTATTCTTTATTTAGTTGCAACTAGGGATTTTATACTCTTTTCTCCCCTTAGTCAAGTGGGCCAAAAAATTTGTTTTAATCGTGGGTGGGCCAAAAGTTTTGTTTTTAATGTTGAGCAAAAAATTTTGTTTTTAATGTTCGGTTAAAAGTTTTGTTTTTTTAATAGATTTGGGTGGATTGTGATAGGTCAAATATTAGATTTTTTAATAAGTTTGGGTAGATAATAGTGGACTCAATTTTTTTTGTTTTAAATGGGCTTAATTTTTTAAATTTTTTGGATAAATAATGTGGGTCTAATATTTTTATCTTGGATTTTGGGTGGGAACAAATAATATATTATACAAATTTATAATATATATACTTAACTAAAAAAAAAAAAAAAAAATTTGAGGGGGGCACGTGCCCACCCTGACCCTAGCCTCCCTCCACCCTTGCTTTCATTGTTCATTATCATTTTTGTATAATTTTCAACCCTAACATATCAAATGTTCTCTTTTTTTTCCCGATGAATAGGGTTTGAACGTTTGGCTAATCCATAAAATAATAATGCAAGCAAGGTATTTAAAAGGAACGTGTCTATCGGAGATGCTCTAGAATGGAATGGGTGCAAATTCTAAGTTTTGAAGACAAAAAACGAAAAGTCAATAAATTATGTCTTAATAGTATTGCGCATATATATATGCTAACGACGATGTGCATTGTACGTAAATATATTTAAATAATAAATTTATATAATAAATTTAAATTAAATATGTAATTAAATTGAATAATAAATAATTTGTAAAATAATCAATTCTTATTTCAATTATTGTTAAATCTCATTATTGATTTATTCTAGCCCTGTTTGAGTATTCAATTTGTCATTTGTTTAGGTATTTCTCCGATCTATTAGACATTTTCTTTTTTGTTTATCACAAAGTTTTATCATAAGATTGTCATTATTAAGTACTTTCATATGTAATTGTATTATAGATTTATTAATTTTTCGTCAAAAAAGATCGATTAAATTCCAATACTATTATTTGTATTATACTCATATGATATTTTGGCATACAAAAAAAAATTAAATATAACATATATTTGACCGTAGAATGTTTTCTGACAACTACATGTAGATAGTAATAAAATATAGATTGGACTTTATTTCTTCATATAAATATAAACATAGCTATAGAAAATGATATGTAAGTATACTAATAATATATGAGTGCAAAAGAAATTTGGAGTCAAATACTATTAATAAAAGAATCTAAAAGAACTTAGAAATCAAATAAATGTAAAAAATAAAAATTAGATAAAACTAATAAAGAAATTAGAAATCAAATACTATTAATAAAAGAGTAGAAGTCAAATAGGTATAAGAAATAAAAATTAATGCTTCATTTAGTAAAGGGCCAAAATTTACATGGTCCAATAATAGGCCAGGTGAAGCTAATGTGCAAGAAAGATTGGATAGAGTCTTGGTTAATCCGATATGGAGTTTGTGCTTTCCCCATATGCAGGTTATCCATGAGGCAAGGGTGGGATCGGATCATTGTCCTATTATTATTATTTTGGAGCCATCTGTTAAGAGGAAGACATCTCCCTTTAAATTTGAAGCTATGTGGATGGAAGAGGATATGTGTGAAGAGATCATTAAAACGACTTGGGGAAAAGAGAGGCAAGGCTCAGTGATGTTTAGAATGTCCAAGAATCTGGAATTTTGTGGCAAGGATCTCAAAGTTTGGAGCAAACAGAAGTTTGGCAATGAGAAAAGGATTTTATTTGAGTTAAATGATCAGTTATTAAAGATTCAAATGCTTGAGGCCTCGGAGATAAATTTACAAAAGGAAATGGAGATAATTTCTGAGATGGATGGCATTAGGAGAAGGGAGGAAATCTACTGGTAGCAAAGATCAAGAATTAATTGGTTGAAGGCAGGGGATCAGAATACAAGATTCTTTCATCTCTCGACTATTCAACGAAGTCAGCGCAATCAGATTTTACGGCTTAAGACTGACGAGGCTGCATGGATTGATGATGAGAGTTGAATGACCATATTAAAAACTACTTTCAGGATCTGTTTTCTACAGAGGGGCAAAGAGATTTTGCCGAGGTTTTGGGGTCTGTGGAAAGGAAGATTTCAGAGGAGATGAATACTATGTTGCTTATGCCGATCCAGGATGCTGAGGTCAAGAAGGCAGCCATGCAGTTAGGAGCGCTCAAGGCCCCTGGTCCGGATGGTTTTCCTGGGACGTTCTTCCATTCTTATTGGCATATTGTGGGTGATGAAGTGGGTAGGGTTGTAAAGAGTTTTTTTGATGGGGGATTCATGTTGAGGGACTTGAACAAGACAAATATAGTCCTTATTCCAAAGGATGAGTCGCCTGAAAAGATTTCTCAGTTTAGACCTATTGCTTTATGTAATTTTATATATAAGGTGATTTCTAAGGTCCTTGCCAATAGAATGAAGGGGTTGATGTCTTCCATTATCTCTCCTCAACAAGCTGCTTTTGTTCCTAATAGGCAAATTCAAGATAGCATTATCATTGCAAATGAGGTTCTTCATTTTATGAGGCTAAAGAAGAAGGGTAAGGTTCCAGATTTGGCAATCAAAATGGATATCAGTAAAGCTTACGACAGGATTGAATGGGACTTTTTGGAGGCAGTGTTGCTTAAGTTGGGATTTTCCCCCAAATGGGTGCAGCTTATTACCCAGTGTGTCTGTACTGTGAGCTTCCATATCATTATTAATGGGGAGAAACGCTGCGAGGTCTTCCCACAGAGAGGTATTCGGCAGGGGGACCCTATTTCTCCTTATCTGTTCATCATTGTGGCTGATGCTTTGTCCTCTATGATTCAGAAAGGGGTGGATGAGAGAAAATTTTCGGGTGTTAAAGTGCGAAGAGGTAGCCCTGCTATTTCTCACCTGTTCTTTGCGGATGATTCCTTCTTCTTTTTTAAAGCAAAGGTTCAGGATATCTCTAATGTCCTGGGTGTTCTCAACAGGTTCTGCTCTGCATCTGGACAGTGCTTAAATCTCCAAAAATCAGGTTTTATCCTTTCTGCCAATGCCACGGATGAGCAGAATTTTTTGTTTGGCCAAATGCTGGGGTTAAGGCCTTTGGATAAAGGAGTTAAATATTTGGGTTTGCCTTTTTTGTATGGTAATGCGAAGAGTGATTTGTTTGGTTATCTTCTTGAGAGAATTTTGAAAAAGTTGCAAGGGTGGAAGAGTTTGTTCCTTTCTCCAGCTGGTAAAGAAGTTTTAATCAAGGCGATCATCCAGTCAATCCCAAATTATGCTATGTCAGTCCTTGCCTTTCCTAAATCCTTTTGTGATAAGATCAATAAGTATGTAAGGAGGTTTTGGTGGGGGGATGGAGGTGGTAAAAAAGGAATTTGCTGGAAACGATGGGATATGATGGTAGAAGCAAAAGCGAGAGGGGGGATGGGCTTCAAAGAGTTTTATCTTTTTAATCAGGCGTTACTTGCTAAACAATGCTGGAGATTAATTCAGAATCCTGATTCCTTTTGGGCAAGATTTATTAAATCTATTTACTTCCCTGACGGTGATTTTTTGAAGGCTAAGAAGGGGGCGAGGCCTTCTTGGGTCTGGAATGGACTGCTAAAAGGAAGAGACCTTCTTGAAAGAGGTCTTATTTGGCAAGTTTCGGAAGGCAATGCGATCAATTTTTGGGAGGACAAGTGGATTCCCCAATTTGAAGATGGAGCAGTGCAATCGTCTAGACCTCAAGACTGCAATCTTTTTTGGGTTAATCAATTCATTTCTCAGCATAACAGGGAGTGGAATGCTGGTCTTATCAGAGGGCTTCTCAATGCGAAGGAGAGTAAGGCGATTCTTGCTATCCCTATTCCAAAATTTCCTAGTGTTGATAGGCGTATTTGGAGACTGACTTCGACAGGTATGTATTCTGTTAAGTCTGGTTACTCACTTGCTGTTAGTCTTCTTTCTTCAACTGTATCTCTTCCTTGCTCCTCCTTCTCTCCTAACCCCAAGATCTGGTCTGTGGTATGGAATATGTTGGCCTTGCCTAAGATTAAACACTTTTGGTGGAAAGTTTGCAACAATGTTGTGGCTTCACGTGAGAATCTTTTTAAAAGAAAATGCGCTGACTCTCCTTGGTGTTCAATTTGTGGGGTTTGTATTGAATCCATAGAGCATATTATTTTTGAATGTGAATGGACAAAGAAGGTTTGGTTCGGGTCAGATTTGGGGTTGAGATTGGAGCAGGGTGCTTGTGTTTCGGTTTTAATGTGGGTGTCGGCTGTTTTGGATAATTTCAAGAATTTTTCTGATTCTTGTGTTTTTTTGGGGCGTGTGGCTACGATTGGTTGGGCTATTTGGATTTCCAGGAATAAGTTTGTATTTGATCAAGATGTTCCTAATGCCCTCGTTACTTTGATGTGGTCCCAGCGGTTGTGGTCTGAGACATTCTGCACCACTATGGGGAGGCAGGTGATGCATCAAGTTGATTCGTCTCTTCTCAATGCGAATAGCCCAGGTCTGAGTCAGCCCATTTCTTTGTGGTGTGATGGTGCATACAAGATGGGCAGGGCAGCTGTTGGTGTTATTCTTAAAGATTGTAATGGGACATTGGAGGCTGGTACTGCAAAGCACATCCCGGCAGTGTCTAGTCGGTTTTCAGAAGCTGCTGCTGTTCATGAAGCGTGCTTGCTGGCCTGTGCATCTGGATTACGAAACGTGACTATTGCAAGTGACAATCTGGAGGTGATCAAGCTGGGTTCAACTGAAAATATTCCCCCTTGGGAAATTAGTGTTTTTATTTGTGATATCAGGCGTTTTGCTAAGGATCTTAATTTAAGATTTGTTCACAAGCCTAGAGCTCTTAACCGAGCAGCTCACTGGGTGGCGGCCATGACGCTTTCTAACTCAATTCCTTTGAGTTGGCTGGGCAGTCCCCCCCCCGGAGCTTAAGGCTTTTTTAGCTTCTGACTGTAATCAGGATTTTCCTACGTAATGAATTTCTGATTATTCTTCTTTTCAAAAAAAAAAAAATTTAGTAAGAATGATGGAAAGTAGGAGAGATACAATTTCCATCTTTCAAAGAAGGAAAGTAGGAATGATACACTTTCCTTTTTTTGTGTTTGGTAGGATTGATGGAAAATAAAAATGATTAATTTTTTTTTTTTTGCTTGCTAAGATTAGGGGTAACAATCGAGTCGTGTCGTATCAGGTTTGTGTCGAGTCATTGCTGGTTCGTGTCGAACATTAGTCAAATCTAACTCAATTCATTTAACTAATCGTGTCTTGTCGATTTGACCTGTTTATTTTCTTGTCAAGTTCGTGTTTGTATTCGTGTTGACCCACATAAACTTTGAATAAAAAATTTACCGCTATTATTCTATTTTCACTTAATTGAATTCATGCTTATATTTTTTTCTACAAACTACAAATTAACTTAAATAAATATAATAAAAATAATAAGTAAAAATATATTTTTTAATATAATAATTATGTCAGTGCTTAATAAATAGTTATAAATAATTAACATTTTTTGTATATAATATTAGTTAAACATGTTAATTTCGTGTTACCATACAAATGAGAAAATAGAGAAATTGTTTATTCTTAAATAAACAAGTTGATGGTGAAAATTTTGGGTTTGACGGGTTGAATTGAATATGAGCCGTTTATATTTTGTATTCGTGTGTCAAGTTATTTTCGAGTTCGTGTCGAATTATAATCAAATTCGTGTTAACTTCGAGTCATGTCATCGTGTTGAATCGAAAATTTTCAACTCTAGCTAAGGTGGAAAAAATATATTTTTTATTTTAATTTTTTTATTTTAATTTTAAATTTTTTAAAAAAATATATAAATACATTATTATGAATGTATACATAATAATGTATATATAAAAAGATATATAGACAAATAAGATATATTTCAACATAAATAATTAACTTTTCATTTACTTTCCTTCCGATTTTGGAGAAATTAATTTTGGTGAGTTGAAAAGAAAGCTCATTCATCTACTTTTTCATCTTTCCTATTTTCCTTCCTTACCAAACATGATATTTTATTTATCCTTCCAACTTTCCATCATTTTATTTTTCCATCATACCAAACAGAGCATAAATCAAAGTAGATATGGGTATCATTGACTTTATAATAATTAAGAGAAAATAAGAAATAAAAAAATAATTCACGGATGCTAACATAAATATAGAGAATTTAGATATAGATAGATAGATATATATAGCATCTCTATATTCCTCAACATACAAGGACAAAGCACTGAAGCAGTGAAGCAAATCAGACACATCAAATATCCACTAGAAGAAGACATTGATCCTCAAAAAATCTAGCCAAGACGACAGTCATGGACGATAAGTCTGTCCATCCATCTTTCCCCTAGCAATGACGATGCAGTTGGTAATCACTCTGTCTTATGTGTTTTTATCATTCGTTTGAAAACAAATCAAAGATCAAGATGTCAAAGTCTGAGCATTGTCAGAAATCTCGGCTTACAGTGATACGTAGGTAAGTTTAACTAAGTGGGGTTCCACCACTCAAAAATAAACACTGCTTTTTTACTTTTTAAACTTTTTTCAGTGAATAAACATTTGGAGTCCGTAGCCCCCTTTTATCACTGGTTCAGGTTAGGGATGTCAATGGACCGAAGTGGGGGTGGGGGGTATAGTCTTCATCCTCGTATCTGCTTAAAAAACATTCGTCCATCCCCGGTCTATCCCCGTTAACAGGTATAATTTTCATTCTCATCCTCGTCAGCGGGTAAATTTCTAATCCCTGTCCCCGTCCAAGCTTCTCCCGTACCCCCCACCCGCCCAAGCCCAAGCCCAAGCCTAAGCTCAAGCCCAAGCCCAAGCATAAACCCAAGTTCAAGCCACATAATCCAAAATTCTAAATAAATCCAATATTTTAAATAATCCAACAATATTCTAAATAATCTAACATAATCTAACACAACATAATGTAGCATAACATATTCCAACATAACACAAACAACAAATGTCCAAAAAATTACTTGAATTTGATATAATTCAACATAACACAACATAACACAAACAACGTAATGGCCCATGGGAAATTTTTTCTGTCATGTAACTTTACACCTGTAATTTAATAAAAAAAATAAAACATAAAAAACTATAATAATTGCATAAAAATATTTTATATTTACTAATAAGATTGATTGGTTGAAATTGAAAAATTACCAACTCAATCATCTCTTAACACCATCGGTGGTGGTAGAGTCTGATGATGCACAAATCGGTTTCGTGCAAGTTCAACAGTCAAGAATGTGAATAGGTATTGATGAATGTGCAGTAAACAAACAATCAATGACCAAAATAGCAAATAAAAGATCAACACAGAGGTTTATAGTGGTTCGGCCGTGGCCAACGTCCATTTTGAATGGTAACGGTGGCCTTGGTGTTATTTATTAATGAATAATCGTCACTGGAGGGTTTACACCGGAGAGCTACACTGCTTTGAGGGAGAGAGGAACAACAATGTTGTGCAAGGTAGGAGAGGAGATTTTTTGGGAGGCGTGCCCTAGATGATGAGAGGGCTTACATTTATAGAGTTAGGGTTTGGAGGTGAGGCGGTGACGTGAGGGAGGGGTTTCCTACTTGTTTTGGTAATTACAAATTTGATAGGGTTTCTCCGTGGGCCGCATTTCTCTCCCTCGTACTTCAATTCCTTCGGAGGAGGGCCCCAGCTGGATTGGACTTGAACTTGGACTTGGTGGGTCTTTGCATGACTGGGCTCTTCAATCGAGGTTGAGCCTTTTCACATAAGTTGGGCTATTTGGGCTTGACCCATCAGAGTCTACTAATAAAATTGATTGCTTGTAATCAACTATATTTTGTATTTACTAATAAAATTGATTGGTTGTAATTAACTATATGTAAAAATCAACTAAATAGAAACCAAAGCAAACAATAAACTCTGAACAAGTGCCAACAAGAGCATTAAGTGCTGAAATGGATAACAAAGTTGCAATAATTGAACGGTTTTTCAATGGTAACTCACAACTATGGTTGATTATGTCGTTTCTATGTTGAGAGTCGAGACCCTTTAATCTTACTACTGATTCAAAACGACCTTTCAGTGTGTGTAGTTCTCTCAACCTGCAACAGATGGGAAAAACAAAACTAAATATAACAGAAAAATACAATAAGAGGACGCACTTTTGATCTCACACAACAGGTGATATGGTCCACTAGATATTTGGGATTCCTAAACTAATCACACAACAATAAATTTATCATCAATATATACAAATTACAATACAAATTTCTCATCAATATATTTTGAATAACAATACAAATTACCTAAAACAATTTAGAGATACCCGATGAATAAAAATTTAGCCTGGGTCGGGCCTGACTGTAGGTTCTTTGTTCACTTGCAAAACTCTCTGAGCAACCATAATTCAACAAAGGTCAATCCCTAAAATTCAATAGTTAACAGTTCAACTTTTTTTTTCTTTTTGTTTTTCTGATTAAGAAAATTTTTTGGGACAACACCAACAGACACAAGACTCTAATATGAAGAATATATATATACTAGTTATTAGCCGTGCCTGAAGACACTGTACGATGAAAAAAATCAATTAAAAAAAATGAGAATTAGCAAAAGAAAAAAACGGTGCACATAATGATAACAATAAATATCTAGAGCCGATGAATATATAAAAAATGTACAAAATTACCTCCAAAAACATAACTCAAAAAATTTAAACATATACACAGTTTACATATTTTATCATCTTACCTTAAAAAGCTATTACTCATTACATATTATTAATTTGTCCATAGTAGTAAAAAAAAATTAATTAAAATACATATCAAATAAAAAAACGCTTTTTGATATCAAATAACCACTCTCTTCATATGGTTAAAGTGCAAATCCTCATTCTCAATCAACTTGATCTGTCATATAACTTGTTATTTTTCAAATACAAATGCACACCATAGAAATAGGTATACAAGAAATTACGAAGCATCAAAGCATTCAAGAGGCTGCCTAAAAAATTGCTCGAAAATAACATTAGTTCTTTAAGTAACTTGAATTCCAATAAGTTCCAGACATTGAAAGTGTACCCAACAAACTATTGAAGCACTATTGCATTTGAAGTAATTAAAACCAATCCCCCTCACCTCTCCTTTCTCTCTCCTACCTCAAAACTCTCAAGCCCACATTTTTTTTGGCAACAAAATTGAAACAAAAAGCAATAAACCGAAGTCCAGTCAAAAATATCATAGTATGAGAACAATTAAGTACATCGAACCCAATCTGTAATTGCACGATTCATTTGTGATTGTACTTATTCTGCATCACTATCTTGAATGTCCGTGTATCAATACGTATGTGATACCGCAAGTTAGGTGATTGCACAATCACCTAATTTTTTAAAAAGAGAGAAAAAAAATATTAGTCAAATATATAAAAAAATTGTATACTTCATTGCAACAATATAATATTTATGTTATCTCATTAGCGTATCTCCATCGTAGAAGCTGAGTTGTATTTATTCTTTTCATCTCTCGAACAATTTCAGACCAATCCTACAAATATTGAATTGTACTATAAAGTTAAGCATTAATCATGTTAATTAGTTGAATATTTTATAGAAGTACATTTTGAACTAAATGGTACCACTTATTTACCAATGAATACAAAACGCTATAACAAAACTTCAGGATAAACGATATTTGTTGTGCAATTGCATCCATCTTCAGGAAGAAGGACACTTATACGATCAGAAGATGTGCATATGGATAACGCCACATACAAATGTCCATGGCTAAACATTGGTGTACGCAAATCAACCCCAACGAATTTCAAAGACTGTCCTTGAGATTTATTGATTGTCATAGCGTATGTCAATCGGACAGGAAATTGTCGCCTTGTCATCTGAAAAGGCAATTCTGAAGATGTTGGTGTCAAAGATATTCTTGGAATGAAGACCAAATTGCCAATTTTATCTCCATTTAAAATCTGAGCTTCAATTACACGCGTAGCACATCGGACAACCATCAATCGTGTACCATTACAAAGCCCATCTTTCGGCGCTATATTCCTCAGCAGCATTATTCGATAACCCACTTTCAAATCAAACTTAAACGGTGGTAATCCTAGAGGATTTAGAGACTTTAAACACTCATTAGGATATCAATTCGTGATGGAGCGATCAACTTCATCATTATCAGCCATTTTATCTGCAGCTAAATATGTAATCGTCTCTCATGGTGAATATTCAATACTACATCATTTATTTCACATACATCATCATTCCTTGCAGAAAGAATTGTACACTCAGTTAGGAAGTCCGAGGTCACTACACCAACCATATCCAAATGTGGATAAATTTTATCTATCTATTCTTGCAGACTACGACACTTGTGTATTGTTGATGAAAGTTCTACGATTTCTTGTGAATTGGTCCCAACCTAAAAATTATAATTACAATTACAGAAGAGTAACAAATACTAATTTCAAAAATAACATTTCATAAAATTAATGATCAATGAAATATTACCTCCATTAAAAACTTGGCAAATTCAGCATTTCCAGAATCTACGTTAGTTAAGTGCATGTTTAACTCCAAAGTTAGAACATGTATATTCCTCCATAATACAGATTGTCTCAATGACGCGCCTACAAATTGGTCACGAACTCCTTTCGATATAATTGGCAAGATTTGTCGAAAATCTCCACTAAGAACAACCGTGATACGTCCAAATGGCTTTTGATTATCACAAATATCCTGAAGCGTACAATCCACTGTCTCAACACAATATCTATGTTGCATTGGAACTTCATCCCATATTATTAGTTTAGTTGATCTGAACAATTCTGCATGTTTCGATTGCTTGGTAAACCCACAAATCGAATCCTCAAGCACACTCAAGGGAATACAAAATGTTGAATGTGTTGTACGACCTCCCATTAATAACAAAGATGCAATACCGAATGAAGCTACAGTAAAGACAATATGTCCAAGACTGCGCATTTTTGTTGCAATTGTATTATATAGAAATGTTTTCCCGGTTCCGGCACCACCACTCAAGAAGAAAGTAACTCCTTTATTTTCAATTATTGATAAAGTGATTGCAGTATAAACAGTACGTTGTGCATCGTTAAAGCAATCAACATTATTTTGTGCACTCGACTGTTGCGCTTCATTCTGAAATTGTTGATACTCAAACAAAAGTCGGTTACCAATTGCGTTCCAATTTCCCGTCGATTGTGGCATGGGTGGAAAGTCCAATAAACTCTTGTCTGACTCATGGAGCATCTAATTCAGCAAATATAAACCATAATCTTCAATTTGATCTTGATTAGGAGTTGAAATGTCAAACATTGTACGAATCTTGTGGCTAAGGTCATCACATAAATACATTGAGAATTGATTCCATAACTCAAGTGGATGCAACGGAAAACATTCTATGAGAATAATACTGAACAGTCTCCTCAATTGGTGTCCTGTTTGCATAATTGAAGCTTCTTGCATACATTGTATCCACTCTCCATCATCTTCTAAAAGTCCTCTTGCAACGCATGCCGATTTAAAGGTATCGTGCATAACATTATTTACCGTGCGTAAGTTATCAAATGATGTTGGTCATTTGACTACAGTAAGTAACAAACGCAGATAAAAACGCTCACCTGAATTTGGGCTTGCAAAGTACATTCTACCAATTGCGTACCCCCTTTATCTAGGTGTCCATTTATGTGTTTTCTTATTCCAAACAAATTTTTGAAGAAACTCTTGGTAGGTTAACGCACATACAGATTCATTTAAACGACAACATTCAAAAAAACCTGTCAGAGTTGTATCCTGTTGTGCACCTTTAGAAATGATTGTATCAAGTGATTCTGCCGGATTATAAACAACACGATGCATCTCAGGTAAATGAAGTGTCAAATGTACAACAATTGAAATCTCTTCATGCAAAGGATTACCAAATAATCGCCAAGCAGTTTCTGGCGGTGCAATATACCGTGCATCAAGATATTGTTGAATCTCATTTCCTCCTCCCAGTACCATAGTTGTATGATCATGACTTTTGTAAATATACTTGTGAATGTACTTCACACATCTTATTCCTACACAAACTTCCACATTGATATGATAGTTGAACATTTTATAAAGATACAGATTGTATGGTACGACATCTCTATTATCAACTTGTTGTCCCCCCCCCCTCATTATATACACGCGACCATTATTACGGCGACGATAGACAGGATATCCATCTTCATCCATACTCTACAAATGTTCGAGGATACTTCCTAGTGCAAACACTATTTTCCATACATGATGCGTGTGGGTTTCGAGCACCACATGGTCCATATATCATACAACTCCTGATTGTATCAAAGAGAACATGGTCATCATTCGGATCAGGAAATTCAGCACATACCACATTGTCTACCTGAGCGCATGATTGAATTTTGTCCGGGCCATGAAGGAATAAAAGTGCATGCATATGTGACAAACCCTTTTTTTGAAATTCGATTATAAAAACATGTGCAACCTTTTTTCCAAATAATTGTTTTGTTTCTATCCCTTTCATAAAAAAATTTCTCTTTAACTCAAAAACTCGGGCAACCAAATCAGGACGGTCTAATACTGTTTGATGTGGTAACAAAGCTGAAGAAATTTCAGGTCAGTTGGGATTTGCAGTCATTGTAAGAAAGATATATGGGTGTTGATTGTACCGTGTAATAGCCATGGAATCTTGAAAGATTTCAAACATATGTCTTGCACTGCCAGTGAAAGAAGATGGCAAAATCATCCGCCGCCCAATTTGTTCAGGACCCAACTCATCTGCACTAATATCTGTAAGACCTTTATAAAGTTCTGCACGAAGTTTTGATTGATTAAGCTTATAGTATGTCAATCGATTTTGTTCAGTTGCAGCCCAAGCATCTACTAAAAACTCCTGAAACAATTTTCCATCCCTCAAAATTGTTGAATATTTAGTGGGACGTTGAAACAAACGATAACTATAATATTGCAACTGAGTCAATCGATTAATTGAGGGTCTGCCAACTAAACTGTCCCACTGCCGTAACTCAGGTTCCCATCCAAGCTCACCATGAGGAAACAGTAACACATAATGCAGTGGTAAATATGTTGGGTGACACTCATTTATCTGCATCAACTCATTATTTTCTCTCAAATGTAAAACAATATCTCTCATTCCACTTGACTCAGTTCCATCTTCAGGTAATATAACCGCAAGCTCATCTGCTATAGGGAGATTATATCGTCGTCGATCTGATGCTGGATTATAATGAAGATAAGTAGGTAAATTTTGACCAACCAATTCTGATTGACTTAAAATCTCATAAGCTTGCTGAAATTTATATGGGAATGGATTTACATGCAACAAATAGTTTTGGACTATTTTTAGAACATCCCTTTGCTAATAAGGATTTCTATGACTACGAACATCTAAAGCTGCAGTAGGATTATAAATGTATAGTTGATTGTACACTGGCTCGTGATTTGGTTGTGGTATGAGCGATCCAGTTCGATGGCGTAATTCTCCATGGATAATGAATGATGTAGGACCTCTTCCAACTAATAATCTTGAATCCAGTGTAGCACCAAGACTCGTAAATGCATTAGTTGCATTGTATTCTCGTATATATTGCCGAAAAGATTTTGATTTATCATCATCACCATCATACAACTCCTTAATTGCTGAAGGAGGTGTAATAAGTGGAGGTAGTCTAATCTTTCCTTGCAAACAACCTGTTCCAAATAAAATATGTGATGAATTTGAAACTAACTTTTCATCCCTCCAATGCAAGGCTAAACAATGAAGACATTCTACAGTCATACCCCCAAGTGAATGTCGTTCTTCAGATACATGTTTTCGAGAAGCAACTCCAAAACTCATAGATGCAATTTCGTCTAATTCACAGGCACTACATAGATCAGATTTAAACGACTAAGTTAAAAACTACATATTCGATGTTTTGTTTTGTATAGTTCAAGTACATAAGTGTAAGATATCCTAAATTATTACACATACCTAGAGGGTGATTCTACTTGCACCGTGGTGTCGCAATTCAGGTTTGCCATTTCTTGGAGCATGATCGTCGTAGACGATGAACACGATACATTTTTTAGTACAGTGCGTTCATCTGCAAGATCATGGAGTTCCGATTGTGTCGAGGTGCCTTCGCCACAATTTCGTTGATGTATTTCATTGATCATTGGAATTACAAACGATGACCCCAATTCATTGATCGACACAATTCTTTCAACTGCAAGCACAAAAATCTCCATGGAACACCCAGAGAGCAATTCTGATTGCGTCGTGCTACAAACTTCAACGCTTTGTAGATGTAATCCTTGGAACATAGTGGTAACAGACGATGACCCCAATACATTTGGTTGCATAGTGCATTTTCTCGAAAGCTCAAGAAGTTCTGTGAGATCCTGGAATCCCACAAGGCCTTTTCCTAGGGGTACTAGGAGGAACAAAACCGTGAGGGCCAGTGGGCCCAAAGCGGACAATATTATGCCATGTGGAGGGTGGGGTGTTACAAGTTGATATCAGAGCCGACTCTTGCCTGGATCGAGTGTGGGGCCCTGCAATCACGTGTATGTGGGCGGGCAGGTAGCTGGCGAGCTACTGCACGGGGACGTGCAGCCCTTAAGGGGGTGGATTGTGAGATCCTGGAATCCCACATCGGTTAGGGAGAGCAAAGTTGCTGGACTTATAAGTAAGTCACTCGCCTTACATGGCATAAGACCTTTTTCCCAGGGGTACTAGGAGGAACAAAACCGTGAGGGCCAGTGGGCCCAAAGCGGACAATATTATGTCATGTGGAGGGTGGGGTGTTACAAGTTCCGTAGACATGGAGCAATGCGCGATCTTTTAATTGTAGCTAGCTCTAATTGAGCTCGATGACGACGACTTGGTGTTAAAGAAGGAAAAAATCTAGGCTGGATGGGTGAATGTACTGATCTATATCATTCCCAACGTGCAAGTTGTGTCAATTGACATTTTGACATAATAACATTATTGGTTGCCTAAAAATATAAATAAAAATAATAATATTGTTGTAAACGATAAAAAATAAGTAATTTAACAATATATTTATTTAATGCATAGGCAATTGATCAATCATACCCTTTGGCACTCTATATTTTCCTTCCCTTTGCAAGAACAACTTATTTTTTCTTTTCCTTTAGAGCTCACATTCGCCACCGAGTTAGATCTTATTCCCCCTTTCAAAATACCAAACGGATAAACAAAAAATCATATTCGTTAAAAAATTAATAACAATACACGAAAAAGATAAGACATGGTACTACCTCAACTATGCCAAGGCGATTAACGTCACAATCATCGTGGATCACAACGCCTATATTATTTCTAGGTTGAATGGGTGGGTGTTCCAATCTCTCCCGTTCTCTTCGTGCGCGTTGTGCCAATTGACGTTTTGATATAACATTACCATTGGTTTCCTAAAATAAAAAGGAAAAAAATATATATGTATTTTGGTGAATGCTAAATAATTTCTTAACAATTATGACTATGATTGTGTAAGCAATTGATTAATCATACCACTTGGATCTTTGTATTTTCCTTTCTTTTGCCAGAACAGGTTGCCTTTCCTTTTCCTTTTGAGCTAGCATTCATCATCGCAAGCTTTTCATTTTCCTTTAAGAATGTAGATAAGTTAAAAATAATTAATAACAAAAGACATTAATAACAATACACTAAAAATAGTGTGATGCGGTATCCTTCTCAATGTTAAGACGATTAAGATCACGTTCACTACGGACAACAACAGATATGTTATTTGGTCGAAGAAAACGAACCTACAATTTCAACGACACTCTGGAATTAAACTGACTGATAAAAAGTAAGATAAGCAATAAGAAAAGTGAGAAAAACATTAACTTACTGTGTGGTCTAGATCTGTATCCATCTGTAATAAGATAGGTGAAAACAAAGTACTAAGTATTGAAACATTTTTTATATAAACAAATAAGAGATGTTTAGAATGAAATCTATAGAATAAGTTACTTACATGGCCAAAAATGGTAACGTTGTCCATTGTGTAACAGTCAAGGCTATAAACACAATTTCATAAAATATTAGGCAAACATAACAATCAAGGCTATAAACCCTCTGCACCACCCCTTACATAACCAAAGAGCAAACAAATGTACCAAATAAAATCAAACAATTGGCATCAAGTCGCATTCAATTCCCCTCAATATTGCATCCCATCAAATTCCCAACAAAATAACAAAACCTTTTCAAAATTCGCATTTGGTCACTACAATTTGCAAACAAAACTAAGATCAAGGAATTCAATCCCCAAAATTACATACAAAAGCTAGGAATAGTAATTAAATATAAATTACAAACCACACAACTAAGGTCATCTCTGTTAAAAAAATGAATAGGCGAAATGGCAATTAAAAAAAAACAATAGTAAACTTTTTGTGAAAGTCAAAAAATTATGTTGACATTGTTTTTACAATTAATTTACTCCAAAACCAATCTGCAAGGAATAAATAAAAACAAATTGTGTAATGAACTCAAGTCGCAACGATTCGCAAATAGAAAGTGGAGGATGTGGTTTGAAAAGTTATAACACCATAATGGGCAGTAAACATTGAAAAGCTACCATGTCGACTATAGTTTAATCTTAAAATGTTAAACCAAAAAAATGCATTGGCAAATACAGTTAAACGATACATAATGGAACATAGCTAGAAGTATGTTACCATTCGCAAAACATGGTCGCAAGGCAACAACTAACAAATAAAACGCACCTTTCTCAAATCGTTGTTAACATTCTACTTTGTGGTTCTCATGCGTAGAAGTATGTTCTATACTCTACTACTATGTCCATTTGGTGAATAATGGGGCAACTCATGCAATTGGTATTATATGTTTATTGAATTTGGATCGAAAAAGTTTGATTTAAAAATGTTTATTTGAAAATTTGATACATTTTTATTTCTATAATGTAAGCCCGCAAGAGGACAGTCTTGAAAAAACTAAGACAGGCCAATTAGATTAGTCATTAGACCTAATTAATCATTTTTGTTGCAAATAATCAAAGCTCAACCATGAACTGCTTTAATTAAGTAACAACAGCCAACTGTTGAACCAACACAACCATCAACCAATTAAAGGATTTAATACCACCAGAGAAAATTCAATACAATCACCAAATAGTATAATGCATACAACTCCAGAAGAAGAAAATGAAGAAGCAAGGATGCAGCTGGACATATCGAGAAGGGTAAACAAATGAACATTTAAATTTATCGAATTACCTCATCAAGTAAATATCAAATTCACATTTAAATTTATCAAAACACCATTCAATATCAATCAATTTCAGTAAGATTTCATAAAATTAACCTAATTCCAAAATCCTCAAAACCCAATAAATTAACAACAAAGCACACACATGGTGCTGCGGGAATGGGGGTGAGAGAGAGACAGACCGAGTGTCTTGGTTGTGTTAGAGGCTTCAAGTGGCTGAGAGAGATCTTAACAAATTACATCTTAATTTTGATTTAATTTCAATAAATAACACTTAATTTCATCATATATATCTATATAAGCATATGCAAATCAGACAATATAACCGATGCAGACTCAGATATTCAGTTAGAGATGTTAATTCGTGCTACCAAATAGAATTAAGAATGAATTGGATTCAGTTCGCTATCTGATTGCTATAAAAGTATAAGTTTTCTATGTATGAAAGAATCAGCATTTCTCAGCTACGACTACTGCTATTACTTCTTTTCTTATTCAAACTCAACCCCACACGCGAAACCCTTCATTCTCCACACCCTCCACTCCGTCCATATCGATGGTAGTATAAGAGATTTATAATCTCGAAATTATTTATTTAAAGTTTCCTTCCCCCCCCCCCCCCCTTCCCTCTCTCTTCCACAACCCAAAACTTTACAAAAACAATACAATACTTATTTGTCAACGCCCCCACCACCTATAGTGCTCAGCCCACCATAACCAAAAGCATCCATTTTAATACTCAAACAAAATCTAATCAAACAAACCACACTCCACATTACATAACCACTGAAACTTACCACTGAAACTTCTTAAAAATTTTCAGTGGAAGCAAATTTTTAAATTTTGTAAATTCTAAATAGCCCACAGTTCTTTTGAAATGCAGTGAAGGCAACTCCGCACATTGCCACACCCTCCCTCCACCCATATAAGTTGCTGAAACAACCTCACTGGCAACCTCACTTATGAGAGAGAGACAGACAGAGGTGGACTCATTTCAATTGATTTGTCAATTTTTACCACCCAATTTTCTGCTAGCAAGGAAGATCAAAAAATTATGGTGTAAAATACAACGTTGAAACTAATAAAAAAGAACTGGAGTCGTTCGATTTGCCACACCCTCCCTCCACCCATATAAGTTGCAGAAGCAACCTCACTTATGAAGTAAGAATGAGTACATTTGATATACTTCTGACCTCATAATAGCAAAAGATTCAGTACATTTACTTGCCCTTTTATACGTGTGTTATGAGAGAGAGACACGGAGGTGGACTCATTTCAATTGATTGGTCAATTTCTACCACCCAATTTTCTGCTAGCAAGGAAAATCAAAAGAATTGGAATCGTTCGATTTGAGTTAGGGGTAAAATGGGAGGCAATTTGAAATCCTTCGTTGATTTATGGCTACAATTGGGGCAAATGGAGAGAGAGAGAAGAGAAGACTTACATTCGATTGCCTTGCCTGAGATCGCCTGCCTTGCCTGATGTGGAGCTGAAAGAGAGAGAGTGTGAAGGAGACTTTGGAGCTGTATGACTCTACCTCATACAGTGACTCTACATCATACAGTGACTCTACATCATACAGCTCCTTCACTCTTTGAGTGTGAAGGAGACTTTGGAGCTGTTGAGACACAATGTTATAATCTCACAGATCTCACAACGTTAGAATCGTAGACTTTGAAGGTGCCTGAGGATGTGAACAGATTTGAACGTCAGAGAGAGAGAGAAAAGAGAGAAAGTGAATAGAGAGGAGGAGTTCGCTGGAGAAAGTAAACACTCAGAGAGGAGTTCGCGTAGGGAGAGAGAGAGTTCTGGAGATTTTTGGTCAGGAGTTCAATTTGAGTGTGTGAGAGAACACGTGAGTGTGTGATGAAGGGATTGGGCGGGAATCTCAAAATTGTTAGATTAATATTAACCCTTAGATTAGATTTAGACAAATTTATAAACGATCTGAACCACGAAAAACAAAAGTCATTTTGTTTATCTTTTGAGATTTGAATTGTAAGGTACTTTATTATATAGATATATCTACATTTTCAACAAAGGTCAATGATTGAAGAAAATCACAAATACCCAATTCCAATTAATTGCAAACCCACCTCACCTTTGTTTTCCACACAGTTTTGCACCATTGGCAAGAATGAGAATACATGGTTACTCTTAATTCTTATATTTCACATCTCATCCCTGATGTTTTTAGCCTAGACAAATCATAACTATATAAGTTCATGTCTTTTTTTTTTTTGCCAGCAAATATGTGGAACAAGAAATAAATCACATCCCATTGAAAACAAATAGGTTTGATCTTATCTGGTGGTTCTTCTACCATCACAGGCTCTGCATTCTATCTCTCCCAAGTCCCTATTTTGATAGTTCATCAGCACAGTAGTTTCCTTCTCTACTGTTGTGCATTTCGAGAATGGTGCTGATCCTGATCAAGTGTTTGCAGTGTTCAGCCAAAACTGTGCTTTGACTAACCCTTCAACCTAACCATTACACAGAATGACAGAACCAACGCAATTTATACCAATGCCTTCTCCATTGGTTCATGTTGTCACAAAATGAAAAAGTCAATAAATTATGTCTTAATTGTATTGCGCATATATATATATATATGCTAACAACGATGTGCGTTGTACGTAAATATATATTAAATAATAAAATTAAATTAAACATGTAATTAAATTGAATAATAAATTATGTGTAAAATAATCAATTCTTATTTCAATTATTGTTAAATCTCATTATTGATTTATTCTACCCCTCTTTGAGTATTCAATTTGTCATTTGTTTAGGTATTTCTCCGATCTATTAGACATTTTCTCTTTTGTTTATGACGAAGTTTCATTATAAGATTGTCATTATTAAGTACTTTCATATGTAATTGTATTATAGATTTATTATATTTTTGTCAAAAAGATCGATTAAATTCCAATACTATTATTTGTATTATACTAATATGATATTTTTGCATACAAAAAAAATTAAATATAACATATATTTGACCGTAGAATGCATTCTGACAACTACATGTAGATAATAATAAAATATAGATTGGACTTTATTTCTTCATATAAATATAAACATAGATATAGAAAATGGTATGTAAGTGTACTACTAATATATGAGTGCAAAAGAAATTTGGAGTCAAATACTATTAATAAAAGAATCCAAAAGAACTTAGAATCAAATAAACGTAAAAAATAAAAATTAGATAAAACTAATAAAGAAATTAGAAATCAAATACTGTTAATAAAAGAGTCCAATTGAATTTAGAAGTCAAATAGGTATAAGAAATAAAAATTAAATGAAAGTAATATGCGGGTAATTAGAGACAAAATAATAAATAAAAAAATAATTCACGTATGCTAACATAAATATAGAGAATTTAGATATAGATAGATAGATATATATAGCATCTCTATATTCCTCAACATACAAGGACAAAGCACTGAAGCAGTGAAGCAAATCAGACACATCAAGTATCCACTAGAAGAAGACATTGATCCTCAAAAAACCTTAGCCAAGACGACAGTCATGGACGATGAGTCTGTCCATCCATCTTTCCCCTAGCAATGACGATGCAGTTGGTAATCACTCAGTCTTATGTGTTTGTATCATTCGTTTGAAAACAAATCAAAGATCAAGATGTCAAAGTCTGAGCATTGTCCGAAATCTGGTCTTGCAGTGATATGTTTTTTTGAATTATGAACCTTTTTGACTCTGCGCAGTAATTTTAACTTTTAAGAGCACTAAGAGAGGTTCCACCACTCAAAAATAAACTCTGCTTTTTGACTTTTTAAAATCTTTGTTTAAAAAAAAAAAAAACTGTTGAAATGTTAGTAAATGCCTATTTTTTTATCCACCTTTTTTTTCTATAAATATTCACTGCGGTGAATAAACATTTGGAATCCGTAAGACCCTTTCATCACTGGTTCAGGTACAATTATTGCTTCTCATTCCTCTCTTCACTTTCCCCATCTCTCTCTCTGTCTGCATGCTCCGGCGAGGGACGCGCATGATATCCAATTTCCGGCGAGTTCACTTCAGAGCTCCTTCTTTCTCAGGCGATCCTTCGTCATCGTTGGGCTACTAAAAGTGTCAGACTATCAGGTATCCTCTGTTCGATCGGAGATTAACTTTCTTATTTTCGCCTCACTTCTCTGTCTATCTGATAAAAACATATGTATGAAAAATGAGTTTTGTGAAGTAGGACTTTGATTCTCAGTTCATTCGCCTCTGATTTTATAGATGCTTTGCTCATGTGTGTCTGTGTGTGAGATTGCCTGATTAATCTCATATTGCAAAAGACAATACCTAGTCTAGCTAAGCACTTTGAATTTTATCCCCACATAGTTTTCCCGTTCATAAGTTAAATCATTTAATTTTTTTATTAATTTATGGCTCAACACAATTTTATTTTGGACACTTCATATACGGAAGTGTACACATATTGATACTTTTTTGAGGTCATGTATTTTAAGAAAATTTTATTGATTATGTAATTAATTAGTATGTAATTAAAGAACGGGAAGGAAATAAAAATTAGGAAAAATTTCAACCACACCCTTTATAGTTTACCATATCTTCAAAGACACCCCCTCTATTTTTTAAATCTTCACAGACACCCCCCTTCAGTTTAAAAATATTAACTAGAATGCAATTTTATTAAATTGTACATGATATATTTGAGGACAAACTTCACCTACACCCCTCTAGATAAGTATATCTTTAAAGAGATCCCCTATATTTTCTAATTTTTTTATGTATTAAAATTCGGGTTGATTAAAATTCAATTCAAGTTAATTAAAATTTATTTTTTTACATATTAAAGTGTGAGCCGATTAAAAATTATATTTTTATTAAAATTTGGATTAATAAAAATTCTATTTGAGCCAATTAAAAATTATTTTTAATCGACTCAAATCAAATTTTAATTAACTCGTATTGAATTTCAATCAGCCAAAATTTTAATACATAAAAAAAATATAAATTTTAATTGACTCAAATTTTAATAAATTGAATTTTAAGAAGTAAAAAAATATAAATTTTAATCGACTCAAAAGTGAATTTTAATCGGCGCCAACAAATTGGGTAGAATTCAAATCGACTCAAATTTTAATACGTAAAAAATAAATTTTAATATGCTCGAATTTTAATACGTTTAAAAAAAATAAAATTTAATCAGCTTCAATCGAATTTTAATTGGTTCAAATTTTAATATGTAGAAAAATAAATTTTAATCGGCACAAATTTTAATAAAATTTTATGTAGAAAAATTACTTGAGGTTTATGTAGGGGCATTTTTCGTATTTTAGATGAATTTTTTTTGTTAGAAATGGTAGTTTAATGGTAGGGGGTATTAGTGATGTTTAAATATAAACTAGAAGGGGTGTGAGTGATGTTTTTGATAATAGAAGGGTGTCCTTGAAGATATAGTAAACTAGGAGGGGTGTAGTTGAAATTTTCCCTAAAAATTATTATTTCATATAGTGGAATTTTTTAAGTGCTCGGATTTTATGTTGCTAAACCGTCGGACATTGTACATATACGATAGTGTACATATGATATTTTTTTTTTATGAGATCATGGATTTTGAGAAAATTGTGTCAAATTTTTCTTTTAAAATAATGGGAGAAATTAATTTCAAATTATGTAGTTAAAGAAAGGGAAGGAAAGAAAATTTGTTATCTCATATAGGGGGATCAATTTTTTGGGCGTTTGGATTTTATGTTGCAATATATTTTTGGACACGGGTTATTGCTAGTATATATGCATGACATTTCTATATTCCTCAACCCAGAAGCAAGCTGGCAAGCAAGTCACAAACATCAAATATTGAGTAGAAGAAGCCTCCTTCTTAAAAAACCTAAGACGACGGTCATGGACAAGAAGCCTATCCATCCAATTCATAGCAATGACGATGCAGTCGGTAGTCACTGTCTCTCTCTTTGTGCTTATGTGTTTTTATGCCTTCAAAACAAAAGATCTAGTTGTTGAAGTCCTGAGCATTTTATTAGAGGTGTCTAAACGGTTTGTTTTAAATCTGGGCCTAGATTTTATTGTTCATCAAGATAGAAGAGAAACCTACGTTATAATTTCATCTCATATATTTTATCTATTTTTCTTTTCATTCTCTTTCTTTGTATTTTTTTCAGAATTTTTTAAGAAGATATTATCTGCAATCAAGTTTATATAAAACAGTTATATGTAGCAAGTATGAACCTTTCTGATTATGTGCAGAAATTTCAAGAATACTGAGAGAGGTTCCACCAGCTGACTACCTATTTCAAATCAAATCGTTTTCATTGCTTTCCAAGACAAAAGAGAAAAGATTTGAATCAAGTGACTTTGAATCTGGTGATTACAAATGGTGAGTTGAAATAGAAATCCTTTCTTCTCTCTAGGGGAGGTCTTCTTACTCTTTAAAGGTCAGGATAAGTTTTCTCATTACGTGCTTTGCCTTGTTTGCAGGAAATTGTGTCTGTACCCGAATGGATATGAGAAGGAAAATGGGAAAGGACACATCTCTCTATACTTGGCAATATCGGAGACAGATACATTACCTCTTGGTTGGGAGGTTAATGTCAAATTCGACTTGTTTGTGTATGATCATATCCGTGACAAGTACCTGACCATCCAAAGTAACATTTCTCAAAATGCACATACTTTTTCTAAATTCTTGTACTCGTAGTAGTAATAATTACTCTTTTTAAGCTGTCAGAGAGAGAGAGAGAGTATAGCTTAATTGTTTATGTGTATAACTGGCATCTATCATGTATGTAGGTGCTGATGGGAGAGTAAGACATTTCCACAGGTTTAAGACTGAGTTCGGTTTCGCCAAATTACTTTCCCTTGACACTTTCAAAGATGCTTCTAATGGATACCTCATTGATGACTCCTGTGTGTTTGGAGCCGAGGTTTATGTCATTAAATCTACTGGCAGAGGAGAGTGTCTTTCTTTCGAGGAAACTTCTGCCAATAGTTACAATTGGGAGATCCAAAAATTTTCAGAAATAGAAGATGATCAGTTGTTCTCTGAAACTTTCACCATTGGAAAGCAAAAATGGTTTGAGCCCTTGGAGTTCCTCAATTCTTATTCTGTATATACCATAACTAGATGGAATTATTTCTTACATGCTGCTTTCTTTATTGATCCAGGAAGATGGTTGTTTATCCCAAAGGAAATGGCTGTGAAGAGGGCAAAAGCTTATCCATCTTTCTACGTTTAGCTGATTGCGGATCCCTTCCAACAAAGCAAAAATTATATACAGAATTTAGCTTGCGAGTAAAAGATCAAGTCAATGACAATCACCACGAAATGAAATGTGAACACATGCCCTGCATTTCTAACATTTGTTCTTTTTACAGATTCCCAAGTACAGCTGATGAACTGGGAAAACTGGTTTGTCACAATTTTCCTTTTAAAATTAGTTTGTTCACTTGCTCTAAAAATTTTCCTTTTAATTTTCTCTCTCAGTTGATGGTTGGTTCTGTGACCCGAGCAAAGGCAGGGGTTTTGTAAAGGCAATTTCTCTTGCAGATCTCCTTGACACAAGAAAGGGCTTCATAGTACGAGATAGTCTGGTTGTTGAAGTGCAAATTGATGTGATGTCTGATTTGGAAGAGTTCTCTTAACAAGAGGATTGTGCGTGTTGCTTTAGAAACACTGTTTTGTATGGTTATATGCTTCGAAAGCCAATATTGTTCCTTCTTTAGCTAAGTAGCCAGCTAGTAACAATTTTCCAGCTATTCCAATTGTTACCTTATCTATCTGGAAAAAGGAAGGAGATGTTGGTACCCTCTTTTGCTATATATAATCTAAATTTTGCATTTTATATTTAAATGATATGGTTAGGCAAAAATTTATTCTTCCGTTTTCGTATCATATATCATATATAACGCATATAAAAAAACACCGTTAGAAGGGTGAAAAGAAGCTTGAAAAACATGACTTATTAAAACCTCAAAAAAGAGACATTAGAAATCAATACTCACCGAAGGATCGTTCTCTTTCACCTTCTGAATGAGAAATGTTGAGAGAATGAAGGATGGTCAACTACGTAATCTCTATTGCCTGCCCATTTAACTACTAGTGCTATATGTTTTCCACTGAGCTTATCACAAAGATATAATCATCTTGACTGCACAACAGAGTCAAAAACAAATGTTTTTGTTTTGGTGCCATGGAAAAGTAAAGGGTCACCTAGGTGCTCGTATAAAAATAGTGTTGGCCTTTATCTGGTGGTTCTTCTGCATAAAATCGTCTTGTGCATTATCAATAGTCAAGTGTATGATATAAGAGAATTAATGAGACAATTAATAAAGTAACCAATGGCAAAAAGGTAAATATTGGGTCAACACGCAGATATATAGTGATTTGGTTCGGATGACCTATTCCACTCCGAAAAACGGTTACGATGGCCGGGGGACTTTTTATTGATTAAGGTTAATGAGAGAGAACAATAGTTAGTCCCGGAAGGGATACAATAGCTAAGAGAGAGAAAAGTTATGTGTGAGATGTGTAGAGATAGAGTTTAATGTGTCCTCTCATGTAGAGATGACTTACAATTTATAGGCACAGGATCTTGGTTAAGGTGGTAACTTGAGGGCAACGATACTAATTCTCCGGGTGGCGACAAAAGGTAATTATCTTAAAAGGTTGTCTTGATCTTCAAAAGTGAGTATCCTGATAATTGTTTCTCACATGTTCTAATTCTTCTTGAACTCCTTCGAACTTGAGCTAGGTCGAATTTTCGAACTAGACTTGACTTGTCCTTTAATTGATTTGGACTTACTCGATTTATTGGGTCTGATCCAATTAGATTTAGGCTCGTCACTTCTACCATCACAGGCTCTGCATTCTCTCTCCCAAATTTCCTTGTTCATAGCACAATAGTTTCCTCCTTTTTTTTTTTTATTATGATAGGTAGTATTACTGGAGAGGAGGACGTCAAGATTCAAACGGGCAATTTTAAGATTCAAGAAAGGGAACGGTGGCTCTTGGATGTAAAGCCGAAAATGGATTGGGGCTTCCTAAAAAAGGGGGATACAGATGGAGCTACAAGGCCTGTAATAAATGATTGGAGATGCACAGTCCAGACCTTGTTAGCATGGGACAGTGTGTTCGTATGGAAAAAAACGTTGTCAGGGCATTTAAACACCCTATATAAATAAGGTTATCCTACCGAATGGCTTTAGTTCCACACCTCATATCTCAATAGGAATGTTAGAAGATCGGGAAAATAGAGAAGTTTGTTTAAATTCATTTTGTTTGACATGAGATGGAACATACGTATTAGACGGTAACCGAATGTTGAGATATTTATATAAATTCATACGAAAATAAATGTGGGGTGAACCGAAACTTATCCCTGCCCCGCTAATTCAAAACACCAAGAGGCATAAAAATATATCTTTATTATTGTTATTATTTTTACTCAATTATGCAAAGATTACGTTGTTAACTTATTTCTTTGTTTATGATTTTAATCATATCATATGATACAGATATACAGTGATACAACTCGTACTTTAATTGTTATATTTTTTTTCTTAAAATCACATAAGTTAATTGCAATATGCGAGGGTGAAGGCGGGGACGGGTGGCAAGGGCATGGACTAGAATTTACTTGTAGGGTAGTAATAGGGATTAAAATTTATTCCGTTAACGGGGGTGGATCGGGAATAAACGAACTTTTTTTAAGCGGATACGGGGTAGAGACTACTCCCCCGGTCTATTATCATTCCTATATCTCAACCATTAATTTTAAAGTTTATGTTTTTGATTACGAACTAAAAAAATAATTAGACATAAAAAATTTAAACCTAACACATTTTTATTAAATAAAAAAAATGACATTGACTCATTATTTGGAGTAATCACAATGATCACCTTTTTGTTTTGTGGATTCTCATTATATATTTAGTTGGAGAGCATTTACAATAAGCTCTCCATTTGTATAAATTAAAATAGAGAATCTAATTTCATTATTTATATTTAAAGAGATAAACTCATTTTATATTTGATCTTTATTGAAAAAAATTACACATGTTTCTTCTTTATTTGATGTTACTTACTATGAATAAGTGTTATTCTAATCTAATAGAAGGTCCTATTGGAATTGTATTAAAAAAAATTAACGTTGTATTTCAAAATTTACTTAAAGATATTCTCTAAAATCTATATAGTAAAGTATCTAAATTGTTTATGTTGAACTTTTCGCAACTCAGATCGTTTTTGATCCGATAATCCTAATTGGACTTCATTCTTTTTATAACTCTAAGACTCTCATCTCTCATATAACTCTCTCTATCTATCTATCTTGTACTCTCTGTCATACTATTATCTTTTTTTTTTTGTTTCCCCTGTGTAGTTTTTGTTATTATTTACTCCATAAAACATATGAAACTATATGTTATGCAATTATTTATTCTATAAAACTAATTCAAAGTTTTTATATATCTAATGGTATGTATTTTGTCACTTGCTTCTTAATTTATAAATAACACTTAATGTAAATAAAAAATAGCACATTAACTATAAAAAATCAAATAATATTCAACACGAAATGAAATTTAGATTATAAATTAATATATAATTTTATCAAAAATTGACATTTAATTTTATCCAATTTATATTCAACTTTGTCGAAGTAATATGAAATTAAATTTTCTTGTTATCAAATTAATATTGAAATTCGTTTAATCAATTTTTTGGAGTACTAAATTATATCAATTTTTTGGGTACTAAATCAAATTTTATTTGATTTTATTAAATTTTTAATTTTTTGGTACTAAATTTGGAGAAGGAGAATTGTAAAAATAATAAAAAAATTTGAGATGGAATTATCAATTTTCGTCAGTAACATTGAAGAAGGGAGACAGAGGGATCTCCGTGAAATGAATTCAAACCTCAGGGGGTCTTCGTGTTATTTATAAAATGTCAGGAGATGTCCGAAAAATATTGTCAAAACTCAGGAGATGTCCGTGATTTTTATCGTATTTTTTAATTAAACATTAATTTATTATTATTTTATCTTAAAAACTTGAATTATTGTATTTTTAATAAAAATAGTTATTGGTTATAAGGGTTTGTTAGTAACCAAAAAAGAAATGTGTGTGAGTGTGTTTCTGTGTATTAAATGGTGATAGTGGTAATAAATTCATGAGTTTTATAAATGAGCAAGATTTGATTGATTTTATTTATCATTTAAAGATTGTGAATTTAATTGTGTTCTGTTAGTTTTTTTATTTTTATTTTGCTTGAGGTATTTATTACAAGTGGATTGGAAATATGGTGGTTGAGTTTATAATTATGTTGTGTTATTGGATTGAGTGATAGTAGAGGTGATAAATTCGTGAGTCTTATAAATTAACAAGATTTTATTTATTACTTAAAGATTATAAATTTTAATGGGTTATGTTAATATTTTTTTTTTCGGAGGCATTTGCATATATGATGTTGTTTTGGAGATTTTTTATATATTTTTATGATAGTTCCATTAATATGGAGGATATGGTTGACGATATATTTCAAGTTATTTTAAAAGAAGAATTGGTATGAATATTTTTAGATCATTCTTTTTGAATTTGGACAATTATTTGAAATTTTTTTGTTTGTTATATAATGTCTTCAGACACGGATAATAACTAGTATAAAATACCAGTGAAAGTCGGTAATCCATGTCGGGGACAAAAACTCTTGATCCAATTGTGTGGCTTCCCCGCTGACAATTGATTCCTTTTTTTTTTTTTGATCAAGGATTGATTCGTTTCAGGGTGACAATTTTTAACATAACACAAAAATATAACTTGAAATCGATACGAAATTAACTGGTTAAAATTAGTCATTTCTTAACACGAACCCTTACATACCACCACCCGTTAACACGAATAATAAATGAGTTGGGTTAGTGTCAAACACGAACAATACGAAAGTGACACGATTAACACGTTTAAATAGTATTATAAGAATAAAATATTATTTTTTATATTCTATTTTATTAAATAGTGATCTAATTCTTGTAAAAAAATACAATTTATTCTTTTTTATTATTATATTTATTAAATTAATTAGAAAAAATTTGAGCAAAGATTCAGTAATAATAAAATGACATTGCCGATCACAAGCCAATTTAATGGACTTGACTACGGAAGCTTGAGGCTGTGCTTCGATGGAGGAATGAGAAAAAGTAAAGACAGACAGCCGCCTAAAATTTATTACTTCAGCCCTCAAGAGTAAATACTTTTTAGAGAAAGATTACAACATTATAATAATAAATTATAATGTTTTTAAATTGTAAATTATAATTTTAAAGAGCATGATCGATCATGAAAAATTGAGATCGATATCGAGAGTCCATGATCGATCATGGGTGTCATGATCGATCATGGTCTTCCCTTGAGTAATTATAATTTTTCTTTTTAAAGTTATAATTTTTAAAAAATTTGATGTAAAAGAACCCTAATTAGAACAAATATTAAAAAAAAAAAAATTATGTACCAAAACTCGTGTCTTGCTAGACCATATATTCGGATTAACACCAACAATCAAACAAACAACCAATTTATTTTAACAATACCCTAATCAATATGTTCTAACATAGTCGCCATTAACCAAAAATATATTATTAAAATTATGAGTTATTTTATTAAAATAAAAAAAAAGATTTTTTAATGGAGACCGGAGAATTTTTATCAGCTACCATAACAGAGAGTGACGATAGAAGTTATGCGTTATATGGGCACAAACCTTAAGAGATTTTAGTGTAATATGTCAAATATGAGGGAGTTTAAGTAATTAAGTGACATAGTAGGTCGATTATATTATTTTTAATAACTGTCAATAACTACTTTATCTAATAACTGTTATGTTGAACTAACGGGGTCTATCAATCTTATTTTGTGTTTTATTATTAATCGACGATATCATGTGTCAATGGTGACGTGATATTACTGTTATACCCAATATTTACTCCATTTTACGTTGCAGCCATGTTATTTGCCACCCAATTACCATTAGGAGGAGCAAACATAGTTTTGAAATTTCTAAATCTAAGCATTCCTTTCCTGGCTCCATCAATAATGTTGGCGATTTGAGACAAGAATTGAGGAAGATAATGTACAGCATTTCTAGTAGAACACTAGAAGGGTGTTTCAATAGCAGCTCGGACTAAAGAACAACTAAAAAGAAGAACGAATAGACCCATAATGTCTGAACTTAATTATTCAGAGTAGTACTAGCAATTAACTGGTAGACACACTTTCTTCTATAATATCGGGATGAGTAAGTGTGCGCAGTGATTTTTGCACAATAAAATAAAAAGACAGATCTCTCTTTTGATGAACACGAATATTACTTGGAAAGTCGATAATCTCGAGACAAACGGAGGTGAGAAACAGCGTAAGGAATAGTGATGAATTACTTTTTTTAGCTGTCCGCGCGATTTCGGCGTGTTGAAATAGATTCTACCACTCAAAAAAGAAGGTTAGAAGAATACCGGAGTATTTTCTGGTGTGACCCCTCCTACGATCAAGTCAATACATGAGAGAGGGGAGGAAGAACACTGTTCTATTGTTTTAATGAGAGGTGCGTACATTTGCCTTAAATTTTTGAGGGTTTTTTATATTTTCATGGAGGCAATCATTATTGACAAGTGGACCCCTTAAGGATGAAGTCTCCCATTGGCCCATTTGGAAGACAGTGGGCAGTGTTCAGTCCTTAGACAAAACACCTTTCATTTTACGTGGAAGAGATTCAAACATTAAATGCTTGGGCTCCCGAGCACTTAATGCTCTTCCTTCTAGGCTTTCTGAGCATTAACTACGTACCATCATTCTGAGGGATTATTTAATACTTCACTGTAATGGCTGCACAGCCTGCACACGAGTAAGGACATCTTCGTCTATTGGGCCTTGGTTCTGTGCTCTTTGCTATGCGTAACATCGTCATTGAATGTGAGTCTATCCTCTCTGCCATTCTGTCTATTTTGAGAAGACAAGTCAATGATTATTAACCAATTTTAACTTTAAGTAACGATAGCCGTTATTCTATCACCCCTGTCTCGGGGGTCCTGGAGTCGAGATGACATGTTTGGAAATGAACTTCGGGGGCGTTAGCTACGCTGATGACATGTGTCAATCGTAGATGGAGCTGAGGAGCATTGACGCCGATGACATGTGTTACAATTTGAACACTCCGAGGGGTTCATGTTGAGGACAAGTGTCACTTGCAGGACTTTGTAGTCCCCCTAGTGCCGAGGACATGTGTTGCCATCGAATGGAGCCGAGAAACCCTTGTGCTGAAGGCACGTGTCACAACTCAAGCATTCCAAAGGATCTTTGTGTCGAGGACACGTGTTGGTTTCTGCTGATATCGTAGAAATGCCTCATTAGTAAGTAATAAGCAGTCTTTGTTCTTTTATTGGAGACTTTGATTCCTGATCATAATATAGACGATCAACTACTATAAAAAAGTTGGAATTATCCTAGCATCATAGTGGGGAGGATATGTGTATGTACTCACTATGGTCATTACAATGTTTGTAGAAGCTAAATTAAACCTGCTCTTTATGTTGAATTATACTAGGGTAGAGGCGTAGATATACTACCAACTACTGTTTCACTCCCTCAACCTAATAAAATAGGGTTTTTTGTACTTTGTACCCATGAAAGATATCTCAATTTCTATGAAAAATTATTTTTTTCATATTGCACATTAAATGTCATAAATTGGTTTCAATGTGGTTCTCGAACTAACATATTCAGTTAAAAATTGATGCACATACCATCTAAAGATATGAATAGTGAGTTTATATTTTTGCTTAAGAGCATCTTCAACCTACTCTCTATTTCTTATTTTTTAGCTATTTTAGCTAGTCAAACACAAAAAATTCTCTCCAACCCACTCTCTATTTCCCATTTCACCCAAATGGCTCTCCAAATGTGGAGAGTCATTTAGCCTCTCTAAATTTTATTTCTACCTCTTTTTCTCTCTATCTCTATATATATGTTGTACTCATTTTAAATTATTGGAAGTTATTGAAAGTTGGATGTAGTAGTTAGCTAAAATAGAGAGTGTGATTAGAGTAAATTTATAAAAGTGACTAGTTAAAGTAGAAAATGTAATATTTAAATATATTTTGACTAGTTATTTTAGAGAGGTGGGTTGAAGATACTTTAAGAACAACACACGTAGGTGACATATACATCAATTTTTAACAAAATTTGAAACAGATATTAGTCGAGAGTCACTTTTAAATCAATTTATAATATTTAAGGTGCAATATAAAAAAAAATTCTTTTAAGGTATAAAATAAAAATCAAAACATCTTTTAAAAGCAAAATGCGAAAAGCCCAACAAAAAATATACCTAAGAAAACACCAATTTTATCTCCTGCATACTTTTTCGCTCAAATCCATCACACTTCACTCACCTCACCGGTGTCATTTCCTCTGTCAGAGGTGCCAGAGTCATGCCGTCTCTCTCCTTTTTCCCTTCCTCTTCCTTTTCTTTTCCCCCTCCCTCTCTCTCTTTTACTGCCAGCTCCAGTCACAGCGCCGGTGCCACAGCCACAGTCACAGCACCATTGCCTACGCCACACCCCTCCCAGGTATTTATGCCTCTTCTCTACTTCTCTCTCTCACACACACGCAAACCTTCCTCCCCTAGCTCCCCTTTCTGCGAACCCCCCTCCTCTTCCCCCTCTGCGCAACCAACCTCCCAAAAATAATACCCACAGATGAGTATCAGGCTTTGATTTGTGCGGTAAAATCAACACATTCCACCTGTTTGATATTTTGTGTCAAAGACACACGCATAGACCCCTCTTTGTTAACCCCCTTCCTCTTTCTACGTTAACCCCCTTCCCCTTTCTACGCTAACCCTCTCCCTCTCTCTCTCTCTCTCTCTCTCTCTCTCACAGAACACAGAACCACCCCTTCCTTACACAACATGCACAGCACATAATCTGTCTCCCTACTCTTTTATTTTGATTTGTTGTGGTAAGTGTGCATAAAATGATTTGTTGTCAACAGTGTTATTGCTGAAATCCATCCGATTGGCAACCTTTGATTTTTGCGGTAAAATCAACACATACCTCCTGTTTGATGATTTGTGTGAAAGAAAATCCACAGTCAAACCCTAAGTGTTTGATCCTTTGCATAATTTGTTCCATTACATATGTTGATATATGTGTTCATGCTCATTCTTTTGTGTCAATCTAGGGTTTTTTTTTTTTTTGCTTCAGATTTAATTGAAGGTGTCCGTAGATCATGATAAGGTTAAGGTGATCCTAAATTTATGACCAACGAGTTCACATATTTACCAAAGGCCAATCACTGCAAGGTGAGAGAAGTAATTAGATTGTTTTGATGTTTAGAATAATATGGAGATTTTTACTTTGTGGTGGTTTTGTGTCGTTAATGATTTATTCATTTTGTTGCGACTTTGGGTAGGTAGGACTGGATTGGTTGCGGCTAAGGTTGGGTTGATTTCTGAAGCACCACAACACCTACAGGTAGTAGTGACCTTTATGACTGATTGGATATGTTTTTTAGTCTTGGTGTTGTGCCAATGGAAAGTGGGATGATTTAGACTTCAATCATTAACATGGAAATAGTAGCTAATACTTGCTAATTATGGAGGAGTGACGCTCTTAACATCTATAGAAGTATGAGCAAAGTAGCCAATCCTTGGTGTTTGTGGATTTGTTTTATATGGGAACTATTAAAATTTAAAAGTCGATTACTAGCCTTTTAGTTTTGGTATAGTGATAAAACATATAAATTGTGTACACAAGGTGAAAATTTTCTATATTCCTATTTTGAGAGAAAACTATCCATGTTTTTGGATTTATAGGGCCTATAAACTTATTTGGTCTCCTTAATGTATTATGTGTGCCATTTGATGGAAGAGAGTGTGATATTTTTTTATTTTTGGTTTTAAGGCTAAAACATTTGCATGTTTTTTTTGTTGTGTTTAACACGTAAAATCTAGGTTCGCGTAAGTAGTACCTATAGTGGCAATGTTGCCACGACACCACGGTAATGGCGATTTGGTGCAACAGTTAATAGGTTGTGACGTTACTTCAAACCAAGAAATTTTTGGTTATGGATATTTCAATTCCAAATAATTAGGCAAAGTCCCCATTATTGTGTTACTTTTTCAGTTGTCCTCAGAGTTTTGACATCACACCCAGATGAAGGACTCTACATTATACTTTGACCTCACTAAAAGAAGATGATCAAGAACCAAATATGTTAGGTGGGCTAACGGGTGGGGGTGATTGGTAGAACCAAATAAATTAGCTTCCGCTTGGCAGTGCGAGGACTTTTGAGATGAATTGTGCAATCATGGAGACTCCTGCTTGGAAGTTCCGAATAATATTTGGTGCAGTTTGTTTTTGGTGGTTGTGTTTGATATTTTGCCTTTAGACATGAAATCATGTAACTTTTTGTAAGAGGTCTCATTTTTTTTCCTTCCATTGTGGTAGATGAATTTTTGGGAGAAATTATGTGTTGCATGTCCTTGCTTAGTCGAGTTGTCGTTTAGTTATTATAATGTCTTTTTGTTATTATTGAATGGGTGTTCAATTTTTGTTTTGATATAAATTGTGGCGAAAAAAATACCCCATTGATTGGGCAATCAACTTTAATTTTGATTTTTTTATTGAGTAATTATCTACACAGGTTGGTATTTTTTTTTTGGAATCCTGCTTTTATGGAAAATTTGGTCGATTTTTTTTTTTAAAAAAAAACAATTGGCTCAGATTGATGAATGATTTTTCTCATTTTTTCTAAATGTAAATTTTTGTGTTATACAGTGCCTTCAAACACCGGTCCATTTCAGGAGGAATGGACCCTAGATCACTCTAAAATTGTTTAGAAGGATGGGGAAAGGGAAATTTACTTAGAAAACAAGTGTGAAGATTGCTTTGGAGTTGGGAAAAACTTAGATTCGAGACACCTCCGCTGCCAAGCAGCTAGGTTTAACTTTGAAATGTAATTTCTGTTCCCTTTGTTTTTTTCTAGCTTTGGGTTGTGTTTTCTTTTCTTGAATGAAAAATGTTTGTGGGGAAAACTTTTTTGGATAAAATATTTGCATGTAAACTTGGGTATGTTTTCTATTAAAAAGGTGTATTATTTACAATATTTGTTTGGGTTTTCTTTTGTGTGTTTTGTGATGAATACTTGATAGACTTTTTTTTGTCGTTGTTTAGGTACTGTGTGCTATTGAAATTTGTGGATTGTTTGGTTTATAATCTTTAAACAAGGATTATTTTAGTAAATTCATAGTTGTTTTTGTTTTTTTTTTTTTTTTGTGATACATGTAGTTTATATCGTTTGGTTGTGTAATTGAAGTTGTCTGGGACTGAAAAAAATTTATGAATTGTTTCTAAATTTTTTGATAAAATGGTTGTAGTACACAATTTTATGTTTGGTCCGTCATTGTTTCTATTATTCATTTGGTGCATTTGTTATGGTTAGTTGTTCATGTAGGAACAATAGTTTTCATGTGCTTAAGATTCATAAAAGAGACATGTTGTTTATGTTTTATTCACATCCATTTTATTTGGTCCTTTGTATATAGGCAACACATATTGATTTGTGGGCCTTGATTTTTAGAACATACAACAAAACTTGATTGGATTGACTCAATTAAACTAGAGGCATGTCATGTGGGGTTCATAGTGTATTTGTTTAATTAGCATTTTATAGATGGTGGACTGTGTATTTAGCGTTTTATAGATTGTCTATAAAGATATATTTTATTGGGGTCCTGTTTTTAGGGAAAATTTTGTCTAAATTTTTTACAAGTATAAAAAAATATTGTTTTGATTAAATATTGGCAATTTTTGGTGTAGTATAACATAGCACCTGAAGGCACTGACTGACATTTCTTCTAATGACATAAGTTTGCAAATTCTTTCAAGTCAACTTTTGAGTAAATATTTATGGACGCTATGTTAGTCCTAATTAGGTATGCAATTTCAAACATATGAATTTTATGCGTTTTCAGTATATTTTTTGAGGACCTTGATTATTAAAGTAGACTTTTATTTATCTCTTCATTGAAATTTATCTTCACGAGAATCTTCATATAAGTAATATTTTGTTGAGCATGTATGTGAAGTGCGGGTGTGTTAAGGATTCAGTTTAGGCTGCTTGCTTAATGCGTGTCCATGTCCAATGTTTAATTTTTTCGTATGAATGATCACTTTTTTATTTTTTTGAATTAAACAGTGCTTTCAGGCACGGGTTATCGCTAGTGTGTGTGTGTGTGTGTATATATATATATATATATAATATCTCTATTCGTCAACATGTAAAAGGTTGGTACTTTCCCAAAAAAAAGGTCTGTAGCAGAATGCATAAACCACATGGTGAGTAATAAATGTGCTCGTTCCTTAAAAGCTTGTTCTACAAAAGTCAAGAAAGAGAAGTCCGACGATCCTGTGCCTATCAAAGACGAGCCAGTTGGTAATCTCTGTCTCTCTCTGTGTGTTTTTTTTTTTTTTTTGGGTTTGAAATTAAAGATCTCTTGACATTTATAGTCATTCCTATAGCTTAGGCTCACAAAAAAAAAAAAAAAGGAAAATTAATAATAATTAGTCCCTTGTGTTATTCTATCATGGTGTTGTAGAAGATGTTATCTACAATCAAGTTTATGTAAATATGTAGCAAGTAGGAACCTTGTTGATTGTGTACAGTAATTTTAAGAACGCTGAGAAAGGTTACACCAGCTGACTACCTATTTCAAATCAAATCGTTCTCATTGCTTTCTGAGGCAGAAGAGACAAGATTTGAATCGGGTGACTTTGAATCAGGTGGCTACAAATGGTGAGTTGAAATAAGAACCCTTTCTTTATTCTTGGGGGATGTTGTCTTGCTTTTCAAAATCCAGCATAAGTTTTCTCATTATAAAGTTTGCCTTGTTTGCAGGAAATTGTCTGTACCCGAATGGATTGGAGAAGGAAAATGGGAAAGGACACATCTCTCTATACTTGGCAATATCGGAGACGGATACATTACCTTGTGGTTGGGAGGTTAATGTCAAATTCGACTTGTTTGTCTATGATCATGTCCGAGACATGTACCTTACCATCCAATGTAACATTTCTCAAAATGCACATTCTTTCACTCGTAGTAATTATAACTATGTTGAAACTGTCATAGAGAGTATAACTTAATTGTTAATGTGCATAACCGGCATCTATCATGTATGTAGATGCTGATGGGAGTGTAAGACATTTCCACAGGTTTAAGACTGAATTCGGTTTTGCCAAATTACTTTCCCTTGACACTTTCAAAGATGCTTCTAACGGATACCTTATTGATGACTCCTGTGTGTTTGGAGCTGAGGTTTATGTCATTAAATCTACTGGCAGAGGAGAGTGTCTTTCTTTGAAGAAGGAAACTTCTGACAACAGTTACATTTGGGAGATCAAAAACTTTTCAGAAGTGAAAGATCATGAGCAGTTGTTCTCTGAACCATTCACCATTGGAAAGCAAAAATGGTTTGAGCCCTTGGATTTCCTCACTTAATTCTGATTCTGTATGTACCATAACTAGATGGAATTGTGTCTTATATGCCTCTTTCTTTACTGATCTAGGAAGATACTTGTTTATCCCAAAGGAAATGGCAGTGAAGAGGGCAAAAGCTTATCTGTCTTTCTAAATTTAGCTGATTGTGGATCCCTTCCAACTAAGCGAAGTTTAGCAGAGTTTAGCTTGTGGGTAAAAGACAGAGTTAATGGCAAACACTGCGAAATAAAAGGTGAACACTTGCCCTGCATCTCTAACATTTGTTATTTTTACAGATTCTCTAGTACCGCTGATGAACTGGGGAAATTGATTTGTCACAATTTTCCTGTTAATTTTAGTTTGTTCAGTTCCTCTAAAAATTTTCCTTTTACTTCTCTCTCACAGGTGATTGTTGGTTCTGTGACCTGCACAAATCCTGGGGTTTTGATGCAATTTCTCTTACAGATCTCCATGACACAACGAAGGGCTTCATAGTACTAGATAGTCTGGTTGTTGAAGTGCAAATTCATGTGATGTCTGATGTGAAAGAGTTCTCTTGAAAAAAGAGGATTGTTGCTGCTTTGGAAACACTGTTTATATTGGTCATGCTCCGAAAGCCAATGTTGTTCCTTTAGTTTTTTATTTTTTTGGAGCCAACGTTGTTCCTTCTTTTGTTGAAAAATGGTTAGTATCTTGGTACTCAATGTTGTTCCTTCTTTTGTTGAGTACCTAGCTAGTAAACCTTTTTCAAGTGATTCCAGTTGTTACCTCATCTACCTGGAAAAAGGAAAAGTATATTGGAACCTCTATTGCTAGATACTCTAAATTTTGCCTTTTGTATTTCAATGATATGGGTAGGCAAAAATTTATTATGTATTTCAATGATATGACAGAGTAGATTTTAATAAATTTATTTGACGGTTTTAAATAAATTTATTTTATAGTCATTAACATCCTTTTCAAAATTATATGCATTGGTTTACGTTACACCGGCTTTAGGTATCGGTGACACTTCGTGTAATTAACAATTCTAGAACAAGGCATCTATAGCTGAGAGAAAACCACTCGACACTTCGTGTAATTAACAATTCTAGAACAAGGCATCTATAGCTGAGAGAAAACCACTCATAGATGGTTGAAAATAAGCCTAAAAACAGGGCTTACGAAAACTTAAAAAGAAGGAACATAAGAAAACAATACTCGCCAAAGTACTGTCTCTTCAGAAAGCTTGAGAGAATCAAGGATGACCAACTAAGTAACCTACATTGTCAACCAGTATTATCAGAATCGGACCGGACCGCTCCAATCGTGACTCGGGACTTTAACCGGTCCGGTTCTTTAATCGGACCGCATAAGGAAGAGAACCGGCTAAAAACCGGAAAACCAGCCGATTTTTATAAAAAACCGTGAACCGGCGGTTTTTATAAAAACCGGACGGTTTGAAGACAAATGAAATAAATGACTTAAATTTTACAATTGTTTTTATTTGGGCCATTTCTTTTGCCCTAACCCCAAATCGCAGAAGCCACTCCACTCCCAGGCAACCAACGAGCAGCAACCAACGACGCGAGGAACTCAGGCGAGGTGACTGTGACCTACGACCAGCGACCAACAAGGAACTCAGGCGACCTCTCTCCCCTGATCTCTGCTGTCATCTCCTCCCTTTTTCTTGCTTCTATCAGATCAGATTGTAACATTAAGGTAAAAACTTCCTACAACTAATATATGCATCCTGGGCTAGATCAAATACCCTCTAGATGGATGTGGGTTCAAATGGTAATAATGTGGATTGCAATCAGTGCACAAGTGATGACTTATTTTCTCACTCTTCGATGGATGTGGTTGTGTACTTGTGTGTGTGTCTGTGTGAGTTCGTAGAGAGAGTAATGAAAGTTTTTGGTGTTTGGATGGGGGTTCTGGTGTTGTGAGGGGCGGTGTTGCCTGGGGTTCAGTGGTGATAGCCTAGGATGCTGAGTGGGGTTTGGTTGTTGTGGCCTGGGCACTGTGGGTTTTGAGCCTTTGGTTTTCTTTGATTTTTTTGTTTCTAGGTCCAAAGGCAGAAATATATTCAAATTTGTTTTTTCGATTCTGTTAATTTAATTATATATGTCTATGTGAATATTTGCATGACTTATTTGTTTTTTTTAACAGGTTTTTTGCGTTACCTTCTTTACTATGTAAGCTGTGGAAATGCATAGTTTGGTTTAATTGTTTCTTGATTGACTGAGATTGAAATTGTCTGGGTAGATGAATTTATTGAAATTGGTGCTTAATTTTGAAGTTTTAGATGCCAGGATGTTGAAAGGTATAGTTTGGATTTTGTGCTTATTGCATCATCAAGCAAGTGTTAAATTAGTGGAATTTCTTACATGGACCTAAAGAAATGCATTAGGATTGGAGATGAAATTTGTCAAAGTTTTTAGTGCAGTTTCATTGGAATTAAATGTTTTTTGAAAACTGAAATTGAAATGGTGAAGTTGAACTTTGATTTTGATATTTGACACACGTGTTTCTTTTACTTAACTTCATAAATTTTATGGTAAATTGTATGTATTTTAGACATTTATTATATTTTTTAGCTAAATTATTATATATATTTTTTTATTTTATGACCGGTCCGACCAGTTGACCCAACGGTTGAACCAGTGAACCATTGACCCAGTCCCCTTGCCGGTTCAATGACCGGTCCGGTTCTGATAACATTGTTGTCAACCCATTTAATTGGTGTTATATTTATTTCACTGGGAAGATGTAATCAGATTTGTCCGACTTCACAATAAAGTAAGAAATCAGTATGTTTTGCGTGCCATGGAGTAGTAAAAGAGTCACTGGCTCATACAAAAATATTGTTGGTCACATCGGAATAAGGTAGAGATTTGATCTTTTATCTGGTGGTTCTTCTAGCATCACAGGCTCTGCATTCTGTCTTTCTCCCCAGTCCCAAATTTGCTAGTTCATCAGCGCATAAGTTTTCTAGATGTAAAGCTGGAAATGAATTGTGCTTTCCTCAAAAAGGGGGATGCAGATGAAGCTAATAAGCCTATAATCAATGATTGGAGAAGCACAGTCCACAGCCTGTGCTATATAGGAGAAGACTACAATACCCCAAAAAAAAAAAAAAATGGTTTTGTATCACTAAATTTTATAAGTTTTGTGGGTTGAAATACAAGTTTTTAAGTTTATTTACAAAAAATAAAATAAAATGTACAACTTTTGGGGTTCATAGTACACCGTTTATGGTTCAAGTGACAATTTTTGTGGGTCATTTACAACTTTTGAGGTTAGTTGTGATCCATCATTAAAATTTGTAACTTGAACCATAAAAATTATAAATGAAACTAAAACTTTTAAATGAGCCTAAAAAATTATTTATTTGACATTTACTTAAGCAAATACATGTAATTAATATAATATGGGGAAGATAGAAGGTCTCATTAATGGGATTCTGGAGAATGTCAAAAGACTTATTAGGAGACGCATGCATTCCCTCCGGTTGAAGAACAACAAGACTTCAACAGGGTTCATAGTGAGGGGTCTTTGTGTGTGTGTGTTTATATATAGAATATCTCCTTATTCCTCATCATGTACTAAGGTAGCAGAAGGCAAAAAAATCACATGGCGAGTAATAAACGTCTTCGCTCCTCAGAAGATTGTTCAACAAACGTCAAGGAAGAGATTTCTGACGATCGTGTGCCTATCAAAGACGATGCAGTTGGTAATCTCTCCGGCTCTTCAAAAGCTTATCCTACAGAAGTCAAGGAAGAGAAGTCCAACGATCCTGTGCCTATCAAAGACGATGCATTTGGAAAAGCTTATTCTACAACAGTGAAGGAAGAGAAGTCCAATGATCCTGTGCCTATCAAAGACGATGCAGTTGGTAATCTCTCTCTGCATGCATGTGTTTGTGGGTTCGAAATAAAACACCTCTTGCTATCTGTAATTTCTATAAACCCAAGAGGTAGCCCAGTAGAAATAAAGACAAATTGTAAACCTAGAGTTCATGAATTTCTTAGTTCTGGTGTGAATAATCTGTCTTTAACCAAATCAGGAAAATGATTAATCGAGGTGTACACAAGCTGACCCGGATCACAATACCAGTACCAAATAAATGTTAGATCATTAGGCTAAACCAGATGTCTGGTTTTGGAGGAGTGGAATTTTTGCTATTTGTATACTTCTTTTATTGCAATATATATATATATATATATATATATATATATATATATATATATATATATATATATAAGAACATTTTCACCCATATGTGCAGTACACGTTTCAAGAACAATGAGAGATTTTCCACCAGCTGACTACCAATTTCAAATTAAATCATTCTCTTTGCTTTCAAAGTTGGTAGAGAAAAGATTTGAATCGGGTGACTTTGATTCTGGTGGCCGTACATGGTGAGTAGAACTAGAATTTCTCGTTTTTCTCAGGAACTTAGGTCAGTAAATTTAGTTCAAATAGTATTACTGTTCTGTTTTTGGCCTTGTTTTGCAGGAAATTGTGTCTATACCCGAATGGAAACGAGAAAGAAAATGGGAAAGGACACGTCTCTCTCTACTTGGCAATATCGAATACACACACACGTTTTTACCAGGGGAATGTTGATGTTAACTTCAAATTGTTTGTGTATGATCAACTACGACATAAATATCTTACCATCGAAGGTAGCATCTCATAATTTATTTTCTTCTTCTTCTTCTTCGACGTGCTTGTCATCGAAATACCAAAGATTATGTTCTGATATATTTTCACTGATATGTGTAGATGCTAATAGGAGAGCAAGCAACTTCAACCAGTTGAAGACTGAGCGTGGTTTTGCCAAGTTACTTTCCCTTGATACTTTCAATGATGCGTCTAATGGATTTCTAGTCGATGACTCGTGCACATTTGGGGTCGAGGTTCTTGTGGTTACTCGATCTTCTAGCAGAAGATCAGATTGTCTTTCTGTGATGAAATCACCTTCTAACAATACTTACACTTGGAAGATAACAGAGTTCTCAAAGTTAAAACGTAGCTGGTCCTCTGAAGCTTTCTCCATTGGAGAGCACAAAGGGTATGTTTTCCTTTCAAATTCAGAGTTCTAATCTTCTGTGAACCATAAATTGCTAGATTAATTTCTTATAATCTGCTCTTTATATTGTTCCAGGCAGATACATGTTTACCCCAGAGGATTTCTTAATGAGGGCAACAGCTTGAGTATCTTTCTAAATGTATCCAAATTTCTTTTCCGTCCAAGACAAAAGATATACGTGGAATTCACGTTGCGCATAAAAGACCAACTCCATGACAAACACCACGAAATGAAATGTTATGATCCCCTCTCTAACATTTGTTTTTATTTTTTTTCTCTATATCTATATCTATATATACTCTGAACTACAGCTGATGAACAAGCAAATAAACTTTTCTTATTGCTTTTTCAAAACGTTGATTAATTTAATTCGATTTTTTCTCTCACAGTTCATCATTGGTTCTGTGACTCAAGCAAATCGCATGGATCGCATCAGATTTTGACGTTGGCAGATCTCCATGACAAATTGAGGGGCTTCATAGTAGAAGATACTTTAGTTGTTGGAGTACAAATTGATATCATGGCTACCTGCTATGAATGAAAGAAGCTTGTGAAAGCTAGAGAACTTTTAGGCTACTATGCTTACATAACTATTGTGTAAACTACAGGAAAGGGGAAGAGATATTCGAATAGCTAAATTTTGTAATTGTTATCCCCTTTCTCAATATGGAAGGTTTGTTTGTTACACAGTTCAATCATCTTTTCAAGCAGATGTTTATTTACTTGCAGCTTTTATTTCACTTTGTAATTAGCATTTGCCAGCTTATTTGATTGGAGTTATATGTGTTCAACCGTATTGCTGATTTAAAGGCAAATCCTGCACAAGACTTAACAGTACTTACAAATGTGCAAACTTAAAAGGCCACAAATCATCCAGAAACTGAAACAGAAGCTGGTATCAAAAACTTTTTCTTAACCAAATATCCACAAAACTAGCCAAACCAACAAACCCAAATCAGAAAAAGTGTATGTTGGTGGTGGGTGGTTTGTGGGGTGGACCTAGATGGTGGACAGTGATGGAGGAGATGATAAATGGTGATGTGTTTTTGGTGGTGATTTCAGGTTTTTAAAAGATGTTGGGTGGCTATGATTATGAACAAGGAAAGAGCAAAGCAAGGTTTTTTAGAACGCCGGGTAAGTCATGGCTTCCCTAGGCAATAACTATGCTCCGTCACTACTTACATGGCTTCAAATGGTGGTGGATCGAGCGTTGATAGGGTGTCGATGAGAAACAAGGCTTGGCCACTCATTTGGTATTAGGGCGCACTAACAAACTGTAACCTCTGCCAATTTTTCCATTCGAAAACAAAATCCACAATGGTTTCATATCAGAAATTGAAGTATATTACAGCCCCAATGTACAAGGATTTATGGTCAGAACATTATTATGCTACAAAATTGTGGCATGCAAACTTCTTTTTTTTTTTTTTAGCATGCAAACTTCTGCCCTATTTATATTGCATTTTTCTACAACATCATCTGATCTGCTAAGAACACTACTTCTGACCATAATATGTGCCTAAACTCTAGCTTATTCTAGCTATTCAAATATTATGTTCGTGTCCTAGCTTAGGTGTTACTTTCTGGAACTTGTTTAAAGGCTGTGCCAACCTGGAAGGTTTAACTGGGAGTGACACTAATGGACCCGTATAACACACTGAAAAAAGGTCATGCTTTCGGCTACTTGAAAGGTTCAGTAAACACACAATAAAAAATTTTCCTCTTGGCAGATGAAATGAGCATACAATGGACTACTCATCATGTAGGCAGTGACCAAATTAAACCCAAAATCTTGAAACAAAGACTTCCAATTGATGAACCTATTAATCCTGTGGTATTCAAAACATCCAAAATAACGACATACATACAGCTTGAATTCTTAGTATTTAGATATCAGCTGCCAGAAAATTCCCAGGTAAAGTTACCTGCAAAAAATAACATACAATAAATAAGTAATTTACTTCCAATTGTCATTATCATTTGAGTATAACCCTCAGATATTACAGATCAAAGTCAGAAGGGTAAGTATGGGAGTACAACCCACTTTCTCCATTTAAAGGAACTTCTTCAATTTTTTGGTAAGATCAACCTTTGGCAATATTCGTGCAAAGTGACTACACTTAGACATCCTCAATTTTGTTGCTAATTTTTACCACTATATTATGCAATTACCCTAGAGAGAGAGAGAGTCTTATCTCAGTACATACCTTCTCACCCAGTTTAAATGGAGGAAGACCCTTGTATGGACATGTACTGCACTGGAAAGCATCACCCAATCCACACTGCATGTGTACATGAAATCTCAAGAGATGAAAGGAAGACAAAAGAAAGAAACTCTATATTCAAACTAGAGGCAAAAGTAAAGAAGGAAAATGCTTCGGTGACAACAAATGCTAAAGCATGGAAGTTCAAGAAACTTCCATGTTATCCATAGATCAACTAGGAACAGCAAAACAATGAGGAAAAGCCCAACTTGGCCGGAGGATGTCCCTTGTTTGTCAAGAACAACTGCATTTTTTTTTTTTTTTTAAACGACTGTATTCAATCCACACTATAGCAGCTACCAAGACCTCATAACATCTCGATGATTGGGTGGACTTCTTTTGCATAGGGCATCACTTAAGCAAGCACCCATAGTTCCATTTATTATCACTCTTTCATGAGGTGCACAACTTGGGTGTCATTTGGATACTAATGCTACCGCAAAACAACAATTGCAGTTTGTATGATATCAAAGATGGAATAGTTTTGGAGGGACTAGATGATGTTAGCAAAGAACATACACTGCCACAAGCCGATTTACGATTGTCCAGCTGGTCCATTGTTAGTCCTAGCTTCTCCACTTTTTTTTCTTCCTCAGCCCGTCCACAGGTGCAATTTTTGCAGGCTTTCCTTGTGCTTCCAACCTCACAATCACCAACTGCAAGTGTGTATTCATTCAGCACGTGCCAAAAACTCCCAATAATGTTACACTCAATAAGAGTAGAAGCAATGAAACTTAATCTAGTTTTTCCATGTGCCAAAAAATCCCAACAATGTTACACTCAATAAGAGTAGACACAGTTGTACTTAATCTTGTTTGTCTTACCAGGTAACAACTGGGGTTTCTTCAAATCCTCTTCAGTTAAGAGGCTATCTTCATCGATCAGATCCACATCATCATCAATATGGACCTTGGGTAAATTTGTCAAGGCCTTCTTGATAATAAAGGATGAACCAATTTTCCAAGAAGGCTTCTTTGCCGTAATCTGTTTAGGAAAAAAATCAAATTAAGTTGGTGAAATAGATGGATACACATCAACCAATCCATCAGAACAAAGGGAGATTATCAGAGTGATATTAAGCCATGGTTTTAAAATCCCTACTATTTCCACTTTTGGGGGAAAATAATCAAATATTAAGACTTGTGTTGAATGCATTCCATAAACCGAAGTCCTTCACAAAGCAAGAAAAAAGTTAGTTCTAGAAGTACACTAGAGACCATGTGTAAGAAAATAATTTACATTAAACTTTCCTCACTTTACCCAATCCAATCATACAAAACATATCAGGTAGAAGTGAATATCTCTCGATCATGGTTCTCACTCATCCTAACAGTCACCCATTAGGGATCATTACTCTCTCTATCATAAATATAAGAAATGGGGGAAGGAGAGGGGAGGGAGGGAACTAAAAATGAACAGATACTAACCCCAAAAGACTGGGTAACTTTGGATGGTACAACTTGTGTCATTAGAACAACCAGTACATCCAAAAACCCTGCTAACAGTAATTTGCGCTCAACAGAAGAGGTTGTCTGCAAGAAGAACTCAGTAAGATTAATATAACTTCATCTTCCAACAAGTTAGAAAAGGGATATTTGTTACATTACCATGTCCCCTGTAGCAGACTGAGAAGTCAGGTGAATCGAAATCATTCCACCAGGCTTCAACACTCTTGAGATTTCCCCTAACAATTCATCACCAGGAAATTCAGGTGATCTACCGATGGATATGAGAATATCCACATACGAAGAATCCACTGGTAGCAGACCTGCCATTGGCCAACATCAAGCTTAGATTACTGATACGCAGAGAAATGAATTAAGCTACATCCATAAACTGAAATTTTTCAGGGGTCCGTATTTTTGATAAGTAACCTGCTACTAGTGAAGGAAACACTGCTATCGAATTCATTTGGGCAAATGCAAATTTAGGGAAGAGCATATGATGGATGAGCAAGCCTCATCTATCCAATGCCCAAGTCTTCCAATTCATTACTAGCATTGTGGACACAATTTTACCCATACCCATTCCTCCAAGACTGCTTTCGCATGAGAATTCCAAATATTACTGCTAATCCCAGACATAGAAGTGATAGAACTTTTGTCCAAAGCCTCAATACTTTGTTGGCAAACATCCACAACCATCTGGAAAGCAACATAATAGTAATAATCACTCTCACAAGATCTATCTCAAGGCCGCCACTCTTTATAGGGCAACAAAATTATTTAGCAAGCATGAAATCAATTGCTCATTTTTCACCTGCCCGCAGGATTTCCAAGTTTCCTACTGTTTTGGAAGCTAAGCCTGAATCCAAGCCCAGTTGCTAGATTGGTTTGTTCTACCCCAAAAATGACGATAATTACTAAAATGCACAAATCTCCCCCTAACTAGATGAATTTGTCAAGATCAGCATTAATCATCTAACAGCATTGAACCAAAGCATCAAAAATCCGAGTTCACTCCCAAATTTCTCTCTCTAAAGTCTAAATAGAGTGTCCTAATTCCTAAACGGTAGTGTTTCATGTTTTATTCCACACATACCAAAACATAGTTTGCTGTGGCAGAAGCATCTCTGGTAACCATGGTAGTTATGTGGATTGTAGATGATGAAATTTGTGTTTAATGATAAAGGAAAATTATTTGCTTCCAAATGGAAAAACTTTATGCTTCAACTAACAACAAATCACTATGCTTTGCTTTTTGCCTGCCTTGCTCTTTTCTGAGGGTCGTTGCCCAGTGCCGTGATAAAATTCTGGACTAATAACTGAAAATTTGTGGGTTCAAATCTCAGGGAAATTGGTAGTATCTGTACAATGGAAATTACAACGGATGGCACAATGAAAAACTACAGAATGTAATTAGAAATATTTAGCCGGTAGAAAATGAATAAACTAATACATAGATAGAAGTAGAAGTAAATAAAATATACCTAGTGATGAAGCTTGAGTAATGATCAGAGGATCACTGTGTTCAATTCCTTCTGACGAGCCCGAAATTGACTGGGCCAAGCCCAACGTGTACGGACCAAGAAAGCCCAAAGAAAATCACACGTGGAGTCGAATAGCCCGGATTATAAAGGAAGCCCAAGTCAGGACCCGAACCAAGGCGAAGTCAAAGGGACCCAAGGCCGTGGACAGGGGGGCGCCACCCATGGGGAGGCCACCCTTGACTGTTGATCTTAAGCAATACCAATTTGTGCATCATCACCTTCCTTCTTGACCACCTTGATTGCTTTCAAAACTGCACCAAGAGGCACAGCCACATGATCCACAAGCACCAATAGAAAGTAATGAAATTTAAGAAAAAAATAATGAGGAGAAGATAAAAAGAGAGTATCGAGAGATTTCTAACAAGTGAACAAAGCATGGGTGACTGCAGTTTCAATTAGGGCGAAAATAATAGTATGTGAGAAGGAGAAGAGATTTATAATAAAGTTTCACTTCTACGTTAATACTAAATCGACTTAAAAATGTAATTTAATCAAATTTGTGAATAAAAAATTAAATTCAATGGATTGAGCAACCTATTTTCTCAATGTCACATTAATTCATTAATTTATACTTTTTTATTTGCTGGTCCCAACCTTAATTTTGAACAATTATAAATTTTAGATCTGTTATGTGTAATTAGAGATTAATCTTCTGTTGGCCGACATTAATCATGAGTCTTACCCAAGTTGATATTTACTTGCCTGAATTCTTGTATCTCTAGGTGATCAAAAAGTAAAGAGAAAATTTAATGAGTTATAGTATTTTTTTTAACAGAAATAGTTACTTAAAAATTTTAAACCTAGTTTTTTTTTAAGATAAACGGTAACCTGAAAAATTTAGAAAGAAAAAATTAGGAAAGGATACACGGTAGATAACTTATTTCTCTTAAAGTACATGGCTCAGATTTTTTAGCAATCAAGTCCACCTTCTCCTAAATATTTGGTGACCTTACACATTTTTTCAAATTTGCATATTTTTGTAGTATATAATTACCCTTTATTTAATTTATGCAAGAGTTGGCATTTTCTTTGTTTTTTGATTATGTTTTATTAGATAATTGGTTTCATAAATTAATGGATTATTAAACGTCTGAATTTTGAAAGGATTCTATTAATATTCTTGTTAGCCAACGTTTTGTTTTTTCTCCATAGACCCATTTACGAATTTTATTTTCTTCAAGCAGTCACCGAATCTCATCCTATCTAAGAAGATATTATATTGATTTCGGTTTCAGAAATGTCAACAATGTTTGTTTTGTTTTTTCTCCATTCAGCCATGCATGGATTCTATCTTCTTCAAGCAACCATCGAATCTCATTCTCTCCAAGAAGACATTGTATCAATTTTGTTTTCAAGAAAATGGATACAACGTTTATGTGTTGTTAATTGCAACAAGGAGTGACATCATAAGTGACAACAAAAATCAAATACTTCAAAAAAGAGTGACACCAAAGAGTGACAACAAAGAATGCCAGAAAAAATTGAAGTCATATATTTGTGGTTCATAGTGTGAATGCAAAGAGTGACACTAAAACCAATCCAAAAAAGAGTGACAGTAAAGTCCATACGAATTGTATTAGTATAACGTGTATATGTATATATAGATATATATGTACACATATATTTTGAATTTGATGCTACATGCACTACATACAATAAGGTCGAGTGTAGTTTTTATCCAAACATGTGTTATATTGACCCGTTTATCTCTCAATTGACACACTGTGCAAAAATTAAAGCATCCAAACAAACAAGATTCATGGGTCATCACTACATTAATGACAGAATTAAGGAGTCTGGTGTAAAACTCTTGCAATCTTTCCTTACTCAAAAAACAGGGAAGAAAACACACTTGAGCAGGCACTTGAGTGCATTATTGTGATTCTGCTGCATTGCATTGTCTCATATTGTTTGTCTGCACTTCGATCTTATTGTGGGTTTGTTGGCTTATTACCGTTAATTGCGTCGAATAGATTTTAGTTTTGGGAGAGGCATGTAGCATATTTGTTGATTCATTCACACTCACCTTATTTTTTTTATTGTCACACTTTTTTTTGGGAAACACATCTAGCATATTTTCTCTAGCTCTTCCAAATTGATTGTCTCTCTCGAATTTCTATAACTTCTCTCTCTCTCTCTCTATGTGTGTGTGTGTGTGCAAAGACTTTAAGATGTATGAAAGCAGTGAAAATCGTTCATGGAGTATCGGTATAAAGTGGAATATGTGAATGATTCAGGCTCTCCACCCCCACCCCACCCCCCACCCCACCCCCCCCCTCTCTTTGTGCTTTTCACAACTAAAATTATGTGGTTTATTGCTATTTTTTCACTTGTGTTCTTGAATTAGTTGAATTTGTGAATACTATTGAGATTGGGATGATTGATTGTTGAATTTGCTTAATTATTTGATATAGTTTTGTTTAAATTATTGTTGAAAAACAATTGTTAAAATTATTTGATGTAAATTTGTTGGATTTCAATTGATTCAGATAGGAACGAATTGTCAGATTGGATGGAATTGTCAGATTGGATGAAATTGATTATTAACTGATTGTGTATTTAGGCACGTGTTATTGATATTCTATCTATCTATATCTATATCTATACTACTACAAATGTCACCAAAAGTGAAATTTTTTTATTTGACTATTCTGTCCCTATACATATGATTAAAGGCACTTACATCCTTATGTATTTAATTATCCAATTTATATCTATACTACTTATAAATGTTAACCAATAAAAAGATTTTTGATTACTTATTTTATCTCTAATTAATTAATTATCTATACTATTAATAAAAGTACCTTATATGAAAATTTTTTGATTTACTATTTTGCCCTTATAAAAAATTATAAAGATTAACATGTCATTTTATATTTAAATATGCAGATTATCATTATCTCAATTTATACTTAAATAACAAACTAACTTTTAACATATCATGTAAATCTCTATATTTGCAAAACTTTTAGATGATCATGTTACTCTTAACAGGATATATAAAAATATTATTCTTTTTTTCTAAAACCCCAATATTACACATCGACAACTTCATTGATACAATATTATATCCGGTGCCAAAAAATCGATATATGTATCTTTTTCTCTTCATCCACAATACAAACAATTTAAGTATGATAAATATGAGATAATATCTAATTTAACTATATAAATAAATTTTTAAGTATTTTATCAAATATTTTAACGAAAATTTTAACGTGCAACGCACGTGTTGTATTGCTAGTTATATAAAGACAATCATATTCTATTATTTGTTTTAACTCTCAAACCCTTCTCATTCTAGGAGTAAATATTCAATTAAAATTGTAATGAATATGTGTTTACCAATAGGTAAGCTTTTCATTTTCTCACTTGTTTTTAACGTCCTCTTTGGATGTTATATTTTATTTTATATTTTATTTTATTTTGTTTCTTTGGATGTTATAAGAAGGCATTGTGGTACTACAAAGTAAGGTATAGAATTGGAGTTCTTCTCATTCTACATTTGGAGCGTTTAGTTATCTTATGTCAAGATTTCTTTTGTGACTTTAATTAGATGAATTATAGGTTAGATATGCTCTTTACAAGGATTAAAAAAATGTTATACCATCAAATCCATCAAATGTAGTTGGGAGAAGTTTTCATAATGGATGTGTGAAAAACAACACTTCTTTTCCTTTAAGGATGTTCAATTCAACTTCATTGTTTTTCTTTGATGATTCAAGTTTTGACTTTCAAATTGGCATGATTTGAACCAGAGGATGTAAGTATTTATTTATTTATTTTTTTTGTATTTTAATGGTATTGGTTGTGTACATTAATTTAGTGCCAAAGCAAAGTAATATAAATTAAACAATGAAGTGAATTCCACACTACCTAATAGAGAGTTAGTTAATCTCATTTGTTAATTCTTTGTTTAGCTTAAGACTCGAACAAGGAGAAAGGATATTCTTAGCAAGAAGCCTTACCACAAATTTATTTTTCTGGTTTCTTATCTCCTTGTAAAAATATGAGCCAAACTCTACACCATATTGAGGTTAAAAATTCAGTTTCATCAAAAAACTGTAAATAATTTTCTTAAGTGTATATTTAGTTGTATGTAAACTCAATTGATACATCTTCCTGTCAAAATTAACAATGATGTAAACGAGATTGTTAAAATTAATGTTGTGCCTTTGTACCTTCTGATGAACCATAGTGCTCGAATTCATGTTCTATCGTTTCATTCTTATTAATCTATAATCTATATCTATACTACTCTAAAAAGTCAGTATAGCCAAAAAATCTATATCTATACTACTCTAAAAAGTCAGTATAGCCAAAAAAACATTTTTTTCCACTATTACCCTCCAACAACACAATTATGTCATTCATATCCTTCGTATTTAATTGCAGACTCACCCGTCTCTCTCTTCCTAATTTTCAATCATTAATCTCTCTCTTGTGCTTCCTCTCAACCGTTACTTTCTCTCTCCCTGTGTTTTCACAAATCAGCACAACCCTCTCTTCACCTTCCCCTCTCCATCTCTCTTTAATTCTGCATTTGAGGCCCTACAACTTCTTAGTGGAAGATTTAAGGTCTTCTTTATACAACCCAGGTTCTACATCTTTGTCCATTATCCCAATTTCCTTCAATTACAGTAATTTAGTTACAATAACATCTCTCTCTTGTGCTTCCTCTCAACCGTTACTTTCTCTCTCTCTCTCCCTCTGTTTTCACAAATCAGCATAGCCCTCCCTTCACCTTCCCCTCTCCATCTCTCTTTAATTATGCATTTGAGGCCCTACAACTTCTTAGTGGAAGATTTAAGGTCTTCTCCATACAACCCAGGTTCTACACCTTTGCCCATTATCCCAATTTTCTTCAATTACAGTAATTTAGTTACAAAAAATCCAACCTAAGGCCAAGCTCTCCTACTCTGATTCCTTCCGATGTTACAGAAACGTGATGCGCATGTTCATCCTCGTCGTCGGACCCCTCTTACTTGTCTCATATCCTTCAATCAAAGTAATAACTCCGACAACAATTTTTGCTTCTCATTTGTCAATCTTGTATTGTCGATTTTAGTATCAATATTTGTAAATCACATGTGAATTTGCAGATGATTGGGATTCGGACGAGTCTGCCATTACCGTTGTTAGGGGAAATTGTGATGCAATTGGCGATATATGACGATTACATCAGTTACTGGATCCATCGGTTTTTGCATTGCAAGTAGGGTTACGAGAAGATTCATAGGGTTCACCACAGGTATACGACGCCAATTGGCTTTGCAGCCCCGTACGTGCACTGGGCAGAGGTATTGATCCTCGAAATTCTGTCGTTTCTCGGACCTGCTATGGTTCTGAGGGACATGATTACGTTCTGGTTGTGGATTAGGTTGAGCAAATTGAGACTCATAGTGGGTAAGTATCGGGGATTATTGATTACTTTCATTTTCTTTTTTAGCCAATTTGACCAAATGATGTTTTACAGTAATATAATTCATCATCACACGTATATGCCTTGCTCCCTTTGCCATTCCCTAAACATAAGCTAATTACCAAATCTCACTGCTGGATATTGATACATTGAAGGTCATCCTTTTGGTTCTCCCTCTCGTCCTTTAATCATAATTTAATTATAGTCTTTCATCCCCTCTATTTCTAGATTTAATTATAGTCTAATCTTCTGCCGTTTTCTCTCTATCTGCCTCTCTCTCTCTCTCTCTCTCATTCTTCACCTCAAATCTAGCAATCTTCTTAAAGAGTCTTGAGTTTAGTGATCGGAGCTCCCAAAAATTTTTCTAGCTTACTGTTGTTCTTAATTACAGAGGACGTTCTCTTATCAATTCTAATGGACATTGGCCTTGGTGGTCCATCCTTTGTTGATGCTGAACTTGTTGCCATTCCTACTTGTGCTTGTGATGTCATTCCTATTGTAGAAGATAAGGTAAAATCCGAATGTTTTGGTTTTAGGCTTTTAGCTATGTCAAAGTACTTGGATTGTAGCTTATGTCAAACTACTTTAGTATGTTTCCTGGTAATAAATAGTTCCAATGATTATTCCAAAAGCATTAGAGAACATGCCATTTTTAACATGAAATATGAATTTTTTTAGTTGAATTATTCTTGTATATTAATGGTTAGAGAGAAATTCAGACAGGATTATGAATGTTGCAAATTAAGTGTCAAGTTTTTATGTGTGGCTGATGGAGTATTGTCAATATATGCTTATAGGAGTGCATATCTAGAGTAAGGTGGAAGATATGGATGTGAATCAATTTGTTTGGTTTGGTTGTTTATTTTTGTGCTCCTAAAATATGAGGTAGTCAATTTTGTTTTCCAGTTTGCTCCATAATAAGCTCATGACATCTGAGTACTGATAAGGAGGTCTCCTTTTCAATTGGATAACTAGCAGAAGGCTCGGAGAGCAGTAAAAAAATCATTTGTGTGTAAGGTACCTCAGTTTCTTTGTGACAGTTTGAGAAATAAAAATGTTTGGAATGTTGCAACAAGTTCTTATTCGCAACTGTGTGTGGAGAAACTTCTAAGCTTCAATTTGTTTTAAAACAGCTACAAATTTTATGTGGCAATCATTGGACTGCCTCAACTCTTGTTCCATTTCTTGATAAATTCACACTGTTTTCTCATCATGAGTGGTCTACCACCTGAAGGGATCAAAATATACAATTGAGAACATTTGTAAAATACAATTTACATTTCTTCTTTGCGTCTTCGAGGAGTTTCTCGAAGTTGACATGAAAATTATATTTATGTCCATAGTCCACGCTATTTGTTGAAAAGTCACTATTACTTTTAGACAGCAATAGTTACACTCTATATTGTTGTAATTAGTAACTACATCGAGTCACATAGCTATATTAACTCTACCAAATCTAGGACTTGAGTTAGTGGGCATGAACTACAGAATGACAAAATTTAAAACCATCAAAATTTTGCATTTTCTTGTCTTCTATAATTTTTCAGCTACTACATATATTGGTTCTCTTTATTGTGATTTTGACATACTATGCAATTGAGTGTTTTTTGGATTTAAAAATTTTGAATTTTGTTTTTGATGTGCTTGGTTTTTTTGTGTGTGTGTGTGCCTTCATATCTTAATATAATATATGTGCTTTTATGTGTGTCTTCAAGCAGTTGTAATTGATCAATGTGATCGTATTTTTGGAAATCTTTTTTACTCCATGAGATAACTTCATAATATAGGTGCCTGACGATCACCATCTACCCTGATTATTGGTCCAAACGTATTACTATAATTATTGTTTTGGTATTGCTTTCACAGGAATAACTATTTTTGGAGACTACTAACTGTTTATGCTGGGTTGTAAATGTAAGGACCGTAATACATATTTATGTGGCAATACTTCAATCTACCTTTTTGGTTAGACAATTGCCATTTAGTGCTTTGATTTTGTTTTCATTAGAAACAATGTATGCCAAAGATCATGAATGTAACTGGCCTTTCCTTCTCTAATCCTTTAGTATGACTTTAATTACATGACCTTGCACATCACCATCTTGTAATTACATGTTTGTGTGTGGAGTTGTCATTTGTCTAATATAAGAACATTGGTTTTGAAGTTACATGTGTTTCACCTGTACATGAGCAACACAAATGGTCAAGGGGATTCCTCAATCATAGGTTGTTCTGGACATTTATATTTCTACAACCATTATAATGAAGGAAAGAGTTGTTCTTAAATGGTCTTCTTAAAAGTGGGTAGAACTTCAAAGCTATTTTTTTTTTTTTTAAAATTTTGCTCTCCTTCTACTTATATTAAGAAGGATTGCATGTTATGCAATGTATAATTGTCAATGGAGACAATTTTATGATTGGATTTATCTAATGTTGGGCTCCGTCAATATATATGTTATTATAATTGTTTGTTTATTGCAATAACTTGATCCACGTGCATCGCACGTGTGCACTAACTAGTACTATAAAATGTCAACAAAAGTGAATTTTTTTTTGATTAAATATAATAACCTTAATAATATAATTAATACTCATTTTATCCTTTTAGACATGTGACCTTCAACTTTTTCCAAATGCCTATACGTGTTAAAATATATATGCCCTTTAATCTTTCTTTAATTGACTTAAATATTTACATAAATTATGTTAATTATTCCTAATGCATCTTTACCCTTTTGTCTTCCACAGCATACACCCATCTTTTCTTCCATGTGATCTCGTCGTCTTCCATGTCAATAAATGGTTTGTGTGAATTTATGAGCATACAACTATAGCAACTATTTACAAACCTTACTTTCTAAGTTTTTAAAAAATATAGGAAAGACTTTTCGATCTGCATAATCGTATGATTTGCAGAAATCCAATTTGCGGGCACTCTCAAAGACAATTCATTCTGAAGAATCTGTAGTGAAAGCAAAATTTTGAGCCACACCATAGGCCTATGAAGTAGGCCTGTCAAAATTCAACACGACACGATTAACCGACACGAATCGACACGGATTAAGCGGGTTTGGGTGAGACCTTAATGGGTTTGGGTGATAAACGGGTTAACCCGTTTAACACGTTTAATAAACGGGTCGTATTCGGGTGAGACATGTCAACCCGTTTATAATTCGTTTACCCGTTTTAAAAAAATTAATATAATAAAAAAATAATAATTATTTTAAAAAATATAACCAATTTTTTTTTTAATGACAACTACACAAAAAATATATAAAATTATTTTCCTCTGACCCTAATCTAATTTCAGCTACACTGAATGGCTAAAGCCTGAAGCTTTGGTGTTGCGTCTCTCTCTCTCTCTCCAAGCTTTGGTGTTTCTCTCTCTCTCTCCAAGCTCTCCCCATCTACGCTGGACCGAATGGCTGAAGCTTGAGTCACTGACCACGGTAAATCTTTAGACATTTCAGATATGTATTTTTGTGCTTGAAATGTGTCTATTCTGAGTCTCTTCCTTATTTTTTCCCTCTAAAGAAAGAGAGAACGAGAACGAGAAAGAGGGAGCTCTGATTCTTTTGATCATTTATGAAAGTTGGTTTATGTTTTTTTTTTGTTTTCAAGTTGTGACCGTAGATCCACAGCTCAATCTGCTACGATTTAGCTTGTAAGTTTTCAGATTTTGTTGTTGCTTTGTCGATTTCAGATTATGGTGTTTTGGGTTTCTGGAATTTTTATTTTTATTTCGAAGAATCTTTGGTTTTATGCTTGGTTTTCATCTGCAAAGATTTTCATATTTTAGATTTTTTTTCCTGGGTTTTTAAAAAAAAATTATTTATGTAGCATGGATGGAGAGATTTGGACCTCTGATTGGAACTTTACTTCTAGTAGTTGTTAGGCTCATTAGATCGTCTAATATAAAGCTGATTTGAGCCTGAAATGTGTCTGATGACTTTGCTACATTCACCAAACATGTAGTGATTTTTCAGAGAGCTATTTCTATGAACATACCTCATCTTCTATCAACATCTGTACAGGCGTGGTAATTTTTTGGGGGGTTGGTGGATGGGCAGTTGTCTACACTGAACGGCTAAAGGTTTTGGCATAAATTTGTGACCTTGAGTTAATTTTTTGGGGGGTTGGTGGATGGGCAGTCATCTACACTGAACGGCTAAAACCTGAAGCTTTGGTGTTGCGCCTCCACTCTTTCTCTCTTTCTTTCCCTCTCTCTCTCTCTCCAAGCTTTGGTGTTGCTCCTCTCTCCATCTTCGCTGAACCGAATGGCTGAAGCTTGACCACAGTAAATCTTTTGTTACTTATCTAGATATTAGTAATTGCCCGTGCCTAAAGGCACGGCGTAACGAAAAATTAAATTAAAACTCGAAGAATATTGTATTACCTAAAAACTCTTTGCAACCTAAAACAACCTGTCAATTTGAAATCAAGATAGTCCATACTATTATCCAAAAATTTCAAGCAAAAATTTCTCTAAAAATAGGAACCCATAAAAATTTAACCTATCTACAGAACTTACAATCATACATAACAATCATCATAATTCACCATACCACCACAATAATCAATACATACACAATCATCAACACATATCCAACCACAAAAATATCAAGCTAGTCTCTACTAATTTCAAGAAATTTCGGCAAAATTTCCTCTAAAAATAGAAGCCCAAAAAAATCTAAACATGTCTACAAAACTTACAATCATATCACCAAAACAACCATCATTCCATACCAAAAATCACCACAATAATCAATACATACACAATCATCAACACATATCCAACCACCAAACATCTAGTCCTTACTAATTTCAAGAAATTTCGACAGAGTTTCCTCCAAAAATAGGAGTCCAAAAAAATCTAAACCTGTTTACGAAACTTACAATCATACATAATAACCATCATATCACCACAATCATCAATACATACCCAATCACCAAAACAACCATCGTTACATACCCAAAATCATCAACTGTACAAAAGACAGAACACAAAAAATGCACACATGCATAAATAGAGAAACAACTTCATCTTCATATCCTTCCATGTATACCTGAAAATATTTGAAATATAAAAATTATCGAAATATGTGAGGCAAAATAAAACATTTGTCAATCCGTAACATACACACCCTTACTTTTCTCGTTAGTTGGATTCAACATAATTATTGTCATCAATTCCATTACCCTGAATTATCTAAAAAACTAATGAAAAAACTATAAAGTCAACATCTCATTTCATGAAAGTAACACATTTCAATCAAAAGAACACTAACATTCAATCGTAAACCTAGTTTCCAATTCCAAATCCCGTCAATTATGAAAGTAACATGCATTTAATCAAAATACGACTAACAATTATAACATTAAATAATAACTTTACAATCCCAATTTGAAAATCCAATTATTGTCACCACAAATATAACTGCTAAAACAAGTTTTCAACATTGCATAGTATCTAGAAACAAAATAACTTTAAAAATCATAGTGCAAAGACCAATACCGATATCTTACCTTTCACAACTCTGGTCATAATCTGGGTCAATGCGATCCTTCTGACTGTCTCTGAAAATAGCTACTCGAGAAGGAGTACCACTATTGCTGCTGCTAAGGTTTTTACCTGAAGCTTCACTATCACCTCCACTAAAACACATTCTTCCCTTCTAAAGGGGCCCAAGATATTGTATGTACCAACTCAAGACTATTACTACTCGGACTCTTGAAAATTCGAGCACATGCCCTGTCATACTCTTCCTTCCTCTCTTCCATGTTTCTCATAGGACAACATGTAATCTCACTGGTTTCATTTAAGGATTCTTTACCAGGCCTATTTGAGTTACCAATCTTAATCTGCTCGTGTTTCGCATTATCCGATTTAGCTGTAACCTATAATATAAAGGACAAAAGCCTTGTGCAAAACATATGGCAGTTACAATAAACCCAAACACATTTTTATAACATCAAAAATATGTTTTCTACCAAGCATGGTCCATAACAAAACATGACTCAAAATACTCTAAAAAACAATTAGAAATGGTATGAATGCTTGCTTTTATGTTTGGCAAAGACACCCTAACCTTGTTACCACCAGTAGAGCTACTAAACAGGGCGGCTTCAACAAACTACATGATAATCAAATCTGTTGTGGAGCATGAACACAGTGGACTCGCAGAAACAACTGGCGCATTATGCGTAGGTAAGTGTGTGTATCAACATTAAGCTCCCATGTGTTGGGTTGAACAACAATCTATGTAATGTTAAACACGCAGGAATAAGAACAGGGTAAAACCAATAAAATTTAAAAGAATAATATATCCCAACAAAGAAGTCTACACTCATTCAACGGATCGAACACAAATGCCCACGAATTCAAAAAACAAACATATAATCATTGAAATTTTATCATCATACATGTGTGGAAGAAGCTATTAAAACTATAACAAAAGTCATGAACCTTGACATGACGTAAGTTGCAATACGTTAAAAAAGGTAGTAATATTTACACCGAGTGCAACAAAACCTCCGGATATACAATATTTGTTGTGGTAGCTGATCCATCAGGAGGGAGAAGGACACTGATGCGATCGGCCGACGTGCATCTAGACATGGCCACATATAGGTGACCGTGGCTGAATACAGGCGAGTGTAGATCTACACCAACAAACTTGACTGACTGGCCCTGCGACTTGTTGATTGTCATAGCATATGTTAAGCGTACTGGGAATAGGCGTCTAGTCATTTGAAATGGTAATTCTTTCGACGACGGTGATAATGATATACGCGGGATGAAACACAGATTCCCAGATTTTTCACCAGTTAGAATTATAGCCTCAATAATCCGCGATGCGCACTTGACAACCATAAGTCTTGTCCCATTACAGAGGCCATCTTTCGGGGCTATATTCCTCAACAAAATGATGGGACACCTGACCTTTAGCTCCAACTTAAAAGGCGGTAAACCTGACAGGTTTAGGGAATTCAGAAACTCACTTGGATATTGATTAGTGGTAGAACGACATAGATCGTCCCCATCCGACACCTTGTCAGCTGCCAAGTAGGTATACGTCTGGTCAGGGTAAATTTGTAGAGCAGCATCATTGATAGAGCAGACATCATCATTCCGAGCGGAAAGAATTGTGTGCTCAGTTAAGTAGGATGGGGTTACCGCATTGAGCACATCTAGTTGTGGATAAACTCTGGAAATTAGTTCATGCAAAGTTCGACACCTGTGTATCGTTGGAGGAAGTTCCACAGTATCTTGCGTACTGATCCCAATCTAAGTTTGATGTGAATTCAGTCAGTATATGTAAATGAATAATTAGACGGTTTTATATAAAAATAAAGCTATAATATAAATCACCTCTTCCAAGAAGGATGCATGAGAAGAATTTGCAGGATGATTACTATTCAAACGCATGTTTATGCCCAAAGTCAGTACGCAGACACTCGCCCACATTGCAGAACGTCTTAAAGATGCACCGACAATTTGTTCTCGCCCACCCTTAGGTATCACTGGTAGTATTTGACGAAAATCCCCGCCAAGCACTATCGTGATACCGCCGAATGGTCGGTTATCATCACGAACATCGCGGAGTGTGCGATCAACTGCCTCAACACCATGTCGATGCTGCATGGGAACCTCATCCCATATTATTAAGCGAGCCTCCCTGAATAATTTCCCATGCAGTGACTGTTTGCTGAAACCACATACTGAGCTTTCTATGATGTCGAATGGAATGCAAAATGTTGAATGAGCTGTCCGACCACCTAACAATAACAACGAAGCAATTCCTGATGAAGCAACTGTAATGACGATATGACCCTCGCTGCGCATTTTAGTGGCAATGGTGTTGTACAAAAAGGTTTTGCCCGTTCCTGCACCTCCACTGAGGAAAAATATTTTGCCCTGATTCTCAGCAACGAAAATAATGATAGCATTGTAAGCCGTACGTTGAGCATCATTTAAAGCATTAATATTCAAAAGGACATTGAGTTGATTTGCTTCGTTTCTTAGTTGCATATGATCGATCAACAATCTATTACCTGAAACATAACTCCAATTTTCAACGGGGTGTGGCATAGGTGGGAAGTCATCCAAATTTTTCCCAGATTCATGTAGCAACTGATCAATCAGATATAAACTGTAATCTTCGATTTGAGACTGCGTTGGATCGCATATGCCAAAAGTTATTTGTAGCTTGTGACGGAGATCATCACATATATGGACGGAGAATTGATTCCACAAAGTGCATGGCTGTATTGGGGAACATTCTATAAGAATAATGCAGAATAGTCGCCGTAACTGGTATCCCGTATTCATGGTTGAAGTCTCATGGAGGCATTGTACCCACTCTGCATCATCTTCCAAGGGCCCCATAGCTACACACGCTGATTTGAAACTATCATGAATCACACCATTGATTGTGCGTAGACCATCAAAAGACCGTGGTCCTCTAACAACTGTTAATAGCAACCGAAGGTAAAACCGCTCCCCAGAATTGGGCGTAGCAAAGTATAATCTTCCAATTGCAAACCCCCTTTGCCTCGGAGTCCAAATCTTTCGACCTTTGTTCCAAACAAAATGTTGGGGAAATTCCTAGTATGTGTAGGCACGTGCAACATCATTTGAAGAACAACAATCAAAGAATCCAGTCAAAGTTGTGTTTTGACTCCTAGACCCAAGTCTAATTGTTTCAAGGGTTTTAGCAGGATCATAGACAACTTGATGCATCCCAGGTAAATGTAGATCTAGCCGTACAACCGAAGGAATTTCTTCATGGAGAGGATAACCGAAGAGCCGCCATGCAGCCTCTGTCGGTCCAATATACCTTGCATCAAAGTATTGCTTTATCTCATTGTTTCCATTTGGTCCTTCTAAAACCATTGTTGCGCGGTCATGACCTTTGTAAATGTACTTGTGGATATATTTGACACTCCTCATTCCTGCACAGACCTCCACGTTTATATGACAGTTGAACTTTCTTGATAGGTGTGGATTGTAAGGTACGACGTCCCGATTATCAAATGTATGCCCTCTAGTGGTGTGAGACTGACCATTACGGCGACGACGGTAAACAGGGTACCCATGTTCATCCATAGTAGTCGAATATGCAAAGGCTTTTGGATAGTGGAACCGACATGCACCGTTAACCATGCAAGTTGAATGTGGGTTTCGGGAACCACACGGACCATGAACCATACAACTCTTGATTGTTTCGTAGAGAGTTGGATCAGTGGATGGATCTGGGAATTCAGCACTAACTAACCGATCCACTTGTGTAGTTTGAATCTTGTCTGGACCATGAAGGAAGAATAAAGCATGCATGTGAGGTAACCCTCGTTTTTGGAACTCAATTGTGAATACATGAGCAACATTTTGACAAAAAATTTGTTTAGTTTTTACCTCATGCATCAGGGCACACTGTTTTAACTCAAATACTCGGGCAACTATGTCTGGACGATCCAAAGAGGTTTGGTGTTCTAGTAAGGCAGCTATTATTTCAGGCCATTTTGGGTTGGCCGTCATGGTGAGAAAGATGTCAGGGTGTTGGTGGTACCTTGTAATGGCCATTGAGTCATGAAAAATCTGGCTCATGTTACGTGCACTCTCAGTAAATGACGATGGCAGAACAAAGCGTTGTCCGATCTGATCGGGGCCTAACTCATCAACACTACCGTCACACAAATTCAAGTATAGCTCCCGACGCAGCTTATCCTGATTGAGTCTGATGTAAGACAACCTGTTTTGCTCAGTTGATGCCCAAGCATCTACTATAAACTCTTGAAATAACTTTTCTCCTCTCAGAATTGTTGAATACTCGGTGGGACGCGAAAACATACGATAACTATAGAATTGCATCTGTGTAATCCTTCTGGCCGAGAAATCACTTTGTTCGGAGTTCCATTGCCGCAGATCAGGTTCCCAACCAAGCTCACCAATAGGAAACATAAGTACATAATGTAATGGTAAATATGTTGGGTGACACTCATTGATCTTCATCAATGCTCTATTATCTCCTCTTAGGTGCAGAATAATATCCCGCATACAACTACTCTCATTGCCATCACCAGGCAGAATCACAGCTATTTCATCTGTGGTTGGAAGGTTGTACCGACGTCGATCAGTTGATGAGGTGTAATGAAGATGAGCATGTAAATCATGATCTGAAGATTCTGACTCAGTGAAAATTTCGTGTGCACGTTTGTATTTTGAAGCAAAATGATTCACTGACAACAAACAACTATGTATAGTATGAAGGACATCTCGACGCATGTTAGTATTTCCCGCACATCGAATATTCAATGCAGTGATTGGGTCGTATATGTACAACTGACAATAGATGGGTGCGTGACTTTCCGGGGGTAACAATGACCCAGTCCGATGACGTAATTCCCCATTGATAGTGAATGACCTTGGCCCTCTTGAATTGAGTAATCTGTCATCAAGCTTAGCACCCAAGCTCGTGAAAGCATTAGCTGCATTGTACTCCCTAATATGCCGGCGAAATGATTTTGATTGACCATCATGCCCATCGTACAATGCACGAATAGGAGGTGGGGGTGCAATAAGTTCTGGCAACCTAATTTTGCCTTGTAGACAACATGTTCCAAATCTTGGATTGGACAATCCTGTGCGAGTTAATCTCTCATCCCGCCAATGTAAGGCCGAACAATAAGGACACTGAATATTCATCTGTCCTAGAAAATGACGATCATTACTAACAGGGACAATCACATTCAATTCATCATCACTAACCATACTGTCATCATCGCTAAAGGGTTCTGGTGGGGATCTACAAATTAAAAGTATATGCACACAAATATGAGAAGGAAATAAAAGAATATTAAGCACCTAATAAACTAAGTAGAATATACATACCTTATTGGATCTGTCACAACATGAGACGAAATGTTGAGGGCATTGTCGTCAGTTTGATAAGAATGTGGTGCAACATTGACGACAACTTCATAATGACCATAGTCTGTCTCTAAATTCCGAGGCGTGGGTAAAGGTCGCACAGGGATGGGTGAGAATGGATCAAGGTCAGCTGGAATGAAAATTGGATCGGACGCAATTGTAGGTGTTAGATAATGTTCTGAATGATGTGTCCGCGCTTTTTTTTGTGGAAGGTGTGCTATAGTGGCTCGGTACAATGGAGTTAGATCTTGTGAATCATGACATAACAGTTGGTGGGAATCATGACATAAGGGTTGAGGGGAAGTGTAAAGAACCGATCCCTTCCTATGCAACTATCCAACAGGGGCACGACAATACGTTAAAACCATAAGCGATAGAAATACTTATAAATCATAATACATGAATCAGAAAACTTACCAAAGAGGAAGACATATTTTCTTTTCCATTTTGTGGGCACTTAGTGGGTGTGCGCCATACTTTTGACGTTGAAGGTGCAGTTTGCTTGCAGAGGGTTAGTGTTTCCTGCCTAAATACGCATTCATGCTGGCGTTGCAGATAGTTAGTTTTTGTAATTTAATCCGGAAAAAAAACAATGGGAAAAATAACTTTACCTCGACATTGCACAACCGATTAGGCGAATGTTCTGCAAGTATTGTAATGGGAGACGGTTGGAAATGTGACGGGACTGTATTGTACTCTGCCAATTCCATGTTAGCAAATGGAACATGGTTGGACAGTTGGGAGAGTGACTGGTGTCGCCTATCCGATTTATTTGTTTTGAGCATGCGAGTTGGCATCAATCCTGGAAAGTATCTGGGCAGAGCAGGAGTGTAATTCCCAGAACGCTCTCTTTCCCAACGTGCGCGTTGCGAAAGCTCGCGCGGTGAGCACGTGTCACTATCATTGCGACTTCGCTCACGTCTGGCGCGTTGGACCTCAATTTTAGAGGAAGTGTAATTTGTTGCGGGAGCCTAAGATAGGAAGTGACGTGTGAAATAAGTTAAACAATTATTCAAAATGACCCAAAATAGTACATAAAACAATTACTAAAACACCACAATACAATGAATCTCCTTGGTGATGGTATGGAGTCATGTGTGCATGAGAGAGAGTTAAGTATAAGAGCGAGAGTGAGGAGCGAGGAACTTAGATGTGTTCGAATTTATTTTAGTGGTTGGTAATTGGAGAGAGAGAAATAGAGAGAGAGTCAGTAGCTTTGAACTGGAGTACAAAAAAATAAGGTAAAAGACAGATGAGGTTACACTTATTAGCAGTACGCAAAATATCACTGACAGTGTAGTGTCTATCGCTCAAATTGAAATACCAACACATTCAGTCTAACAAACATATGGTATTGATATTTGTTATGGTAACAAACCCAACAGGAAAGTACAATTTCACCAATTGGACAGTTGGGAGAGTGACTGGTGTCGCCTATCCGATTTATTTGTTTTGAGCATGCGAGTTGGCATCAATCCTGGAAAGTATCTGGGCAGAGCAGGAGTGTAATTCCCAGAAAGCTCTCTTTCCCGACGTGCGCGTTGCGAAAGCTCGCGCAATGAGCACGTGTCACTATCATTGCGACTTCGCTCACATCTGGCGCGTTGGGCCTCAATTTTAGAGGAAGTGTAATTTGTTGCGGGAGCCTAAGATAGGAAGTGACGTGTGAAATAAGTTAAACAATTATTCAAAATGACCCAAAATAGTACATAAAACAATTACTAAAACACCACAACACAATGAATCTCCTTGGTGATGGTATGGAGTCATGTGTGCATGAGAGAGAGTTAAGTATAAGAGCGAGAGTGAGGAGCGAGGAACTTAGATGTGTTCGAATTTATTTTAGTGGTTGGCAATTGGAGAGAGAGAAATAGAGAGAGAGAGAGTCAGTAGCTTTGAACTGGAGTACAAAAAAATAAGGTAAAAGACAGATGAGGTTACACTTATTAGCAGTACGCAAAATATCACTGACAATGTAGTGTCTATCGCTCAAATTGAAATACCAACACATTCAGTCTAACAAGCATATGGTATTGATATTTGTTGTGGTAACAAACCCAACAGGAAAGTACAATTTCACCAATAACACTTACATAGCCCTAAATGGTAATCTCTGTGAAACCCATTGCGTGCCAAAGGAAATACAACGTGTAAAGTTTACGTGTTAATGGTTAAAAATTTGCAAAACTTGTTAATGAATAACAAAAAAATTAATCATATCAATTTACAATTGACGCGATAGGATATGAATAATCAATTATTTAAAGAAGGTCAATTTGTTTTATGAGTAAATTAATTACCAATACATAAACAACAATTAATAGTTTTATACCGATTGAGTAAACAAATTTTCTTTTCCAGTAGAACTGCCTGCTTTTTCTTTCCCCTTCATCAAAGATGAACCGACACGTGGGTTGTTCAAGTGATTGACATTTGCATTCGCCTATGAAGTACAAAATAAGGCGTTCGTCAAATAATGTACACAAAAATCAAAATAAAAATTTAAAGAGCGCACATTCATAGAAAACATTAACAGGTATGTTGTTGTTATTAATTAGTTCAAACTGTAAGAGCAACCTTAATAAATTGAACTGTAGGGGTAATGAAATTTACAAAGTGTAGGCACAATGTAATTAATCTTACCGCTTCGCGAAGGTTCGGATCCATCTATAAAAAATAATGATTTGAGGCTGCCTTAGAAACTTAGCAAGTGGTATCCTCCACTTTTTAGCTCCACAAATTCGAGCAAGTGGTATCCTCTAGTTGTAGGCATGTAATATTAGAGATTAGAAAATAGAACAACTGAGGAAATATGCAAAAGGTATCAACTTCTACATAAAGACAATAAAACCACAACATAAATGAGAAAAGATCCCTACTTCTTTGTGTGCAATTGTACATGTGTGCATTTAAGTATCTATGCATCGCTAAGTTAGTGATAGGAGGTAATTGAAAGAAACGGCCATCAAGGAATGATGGTGCAAATGTTTCTATTCAATAAAAAAGCTATGTAGTCTAGAGACAAAAGATAGAATAGACTGCTGAAGATCAATTTTCAAGAAAACAATTGCTTAATGAATCACTTGCAATCATTGGTGTCACACCGCACCAATGATTGTTAAACTATTAAAAAGAGTTGTTAAACTAATAAAAAGAGTTATTCAAGAACAAAAAACAAATAAAAAAGACCAAGAAGAGATCTTTGTAGTAATTGCCCGTGCCTAAAGGCACTATGTAACAAATAAAAAACCGCAAATAGTAAAAATCAATAAAAGAAAGTACACTCAATATGGATCATTTAACTTCTATATACACTACCATTTGTGTTGTTAGACCATCTATGTACCACTCATTCAACCAACCCAACAATCCACCCACACATACCTACAGGATTGCAAATATTAACATATAAGAATTACAATTACAATACAATCTTAAACATGGAGCGAAAAAAGACACTAAAAGATCAGTAATTTTATTTCAAGAAGATAAATAGAATCAACAATCTATACCTTGAAAAATAATACCATTGTGACTATCAACTCAAAGAACCCTATTGAATAGAAAGGATAATCCTGTGTACTAACAATCTCTATAAAAAAAAGTGTACATATCTAATAATGCTAGTAATTTATAAAAACCATGTATTCGAAGAAAACACAATCCAATATAGGACTCACCATCACGCCAGAGTCCTATCTTACTATAACGCCATTAACCAGTACCGCAACAATTAGAAGCCATAACCAGGCCAAAAGTTATGATTTAGCATGCATACCCCAAAAGTTACATGACCAGGCCCTCTAGCATTTGGTCTCAAACCCTCTACACTATCATTCTCCGTGGGAACCAAACACTTAGAAGATCCATTTATGATTCTACATGCATTCTAACTAAAAGTGATCAAGCTATATGCACATTTTCCATGCAAGGAAAAAAACCATATCTCAAAGTTTCATTGCATCTCGAATGAATCAAGAAAACATAATGATGGACAACTTCCTGAAACTGATGAACTATGAAGAAATGTTTGTGATGATATGTCAGACCAGGAAAGGGAAAACAAATAGCTCCTCTAAAAGCTATGAAGGAATGGAACCACCAACAGGTTGTGGGTAACTATGCACATTTATCATTTTCTCTCGGTAATTCCAACAAACACTTGGTGTCCAAACAATTTGTGTATATTGTGTTTAGCGTGTGTCCGCAATGGTGTGCGGGTGCGTGTGTGCTGGGTCTTTCTGAACTTATATTGATTAATATCTTGCTTACATAGATGTTTAACAGCTGTCGATATGAAACATGTGCTAAATCTGTTTATTTCTGATTTGGCTCCTCATCTTGGTGGATAAGATCTTCCAATTACTGTCATGTAGGGTGACAACATCATCCTTCAACCAACTAAATTGTTGGGAAGTTTCAAATTGTTGTTTCATGTTAAAAACAGGAGGACTGAAACAAAAACTTAAGATGCATGCTTATGATTTTAAGAAGGGCAAACAAAAAAAAGGAAGGGATGAACAGTTCAGGCAACCACATGATCGTGATTAGAACAAAATTTCTTGATTATACATGTTAGTATAGTTATACATCATAATCAAACAGTACAAGAATCAAGAAATTATACATGTTAGTATTGTTTATAAACATCATAATCAAACAGTACAATACTAAAATTATACATAAAAATAGAGTTTTCTCTAAATATAGGACCTCATAAAAATATCCACAAGTGTACACAATTGAAATATCAAATGCTCATGTCAATGAGCTCAAAATAAATGCTAAAACGATTTTTTTTTTTAAAAAGAAAAAAGTTCCACTCCTAAGAGGTGAAGATGACCAAATTAAATATGCATCCAAAAGGTGAAGCAGCAAAACACAGTTATTTTGCTCAAGCAAGTCCAAATAAATAATCAAAAAGTTACCTAAAATGACTTGTTTGCAAATTAAAGACCAAACAAACAACACCCAAAAGCCCAAATTGTTCTTATAGATTTTTGCTGAAAGGCACAAAATATATACCAACAGTTACATCAACTATTTCTCTTCCAATCTTCGTAAAAAAAATCGCTGAAATAAACAAATCAAACACACAAAAATTAGCAAACGGGAAAAACTTTACAAACGAAAAAATCGTAGCACCCACAAATGCTAAGCCATTAGTTAAAGGCATATTCATTTCCATCTTAAACTCTGAACTTAATTTAGGCAAGCTCATATTGAGCAAAAGACAAAGCAATCTAATCCTATCTAATATTTTCGTTCACTATCACCACAAAGCCAATATTTTTAATTTCAAACAGAGTTGCCCCAAATTGCCACTCTAGCACTAAAAGTTAGAACATTTCTATTAAATGGTTCAAGGAAAACAGAAAAATGCTAAGACCCAACAAATAGGAAGATTCATTCTATGAAAAAACAACACTGAAGATTAAAGAGGAAAAAGGGTTTTAATACCCACCAAAAAGTCATGGATTCTAGAACAAATTTAGAAAGGGAATGTTAGCATTATAAAGAACATAAAGTGAAAAACAATGTTAATTTTGTTTAGCAATGTTATGTGTAGTTTCACCGCACTTATTCATTTTAACTTGCTTTCACATTTTAAATTCTCCATTTAGTTTTTTCAAACTCTAGTTAATAGCTATCTATTATAAATACAATTTTAAATTCTCCATTTAGTTTTTTCAAACTCTAGTTAATAGCTATCTATTATAAATACCATAAGCTGAAAACATGTAAAATGTCTGGCTCCTCAAGTTAATATCATGACAAAAATAATTAAGCTCTTATGCAAGAACCCATCAACTTCAAAATTTTAGATGTCAACTAAAAGAAATCATAATTTAAAACCATAAATAAAATAACGAAACAAAGAAAATTACAACAGTGGCAGGTAGGAAAGATTATGAACCATGTTTCTAACCATGGGCCATTTGACAATGTTTTTAACTTATGAAATGAAAACAATCTTTCTAATAAACAAAGGAAATAAAGCAATATGAGATTCAATACTTCTAAAGCAGTAAAATATGGTCTACCAAAACCAAGCCAACTAATCATACCCACCCAAAGAAGAACTGCACTCATTATTAACTCAAGTCAAACAAAAAGGAACCTAAAAGAGAGATACTTGGGTGAATCAATATAGGATTAACATTAGAAGGGACAATTACCATACCTCATCAGGAACTCTAAGATACTTGTTTGGACATAGTTTGCACATTCAGTACAAGAAAGCTCACATAAACATTCCCATCAAAACAATGTCTAAAAGATCCCGTGGATAGGGACCATGAGCAAATCACATGAACAAATCAAAGCATTAATGAATAAAATTAGAACCAAATTTCAACTAACACAGCAACTCCCAGTAAACTAATTCATAAATGTGTGTGTGAGAGAGAGATGAGGCATACCTGGGGTTACCAGCGGAGGTGGTGGTGGTGGTGTTGCTGGGGCGTAACAAAGAGAGCGATAAAGAGAGAGAGGCGCTAAGTGTTGAAGAAGTGGCGGTGGTGGTCGTGTTGCTGGAGAGTAACAGAGGTGGTGGTGGTGGAGCGTAAAGAGAGAAAGAGAGAGGGGGTGTTGCTGGAGCGTAAAGAGAGAGAGAGGGGGTGTTGCTGAAGCGTAAAGAGAGAGAGAGAGAGAGAGAGAGAGAGAGAGAGAGAGAGAGAGAGAGAGAGAGAGAGAGAGAGAGAAGTAACATATGGTGGGCAAAAAAAAAAAAAAAAAAGAAGAAACAGAAGGTGGCGTGTCTGACAGAAGGGAGGAAAAAAAAAAAAAAGAGACATGGAGGAAGGCGGCAGGACAGTGGCTGTCTGACAGGTGAGTTGACTGGAGAGACAATTTTTTTGAAAAATATTGTGGATGAAAAATGATGGTTTTGGGGGAGAAATGAGAGAATATTGATGACCGTCGGATGAATGGATTTGAGACCGTAGGATCGGCTTGTTGAAGCCGTCCTGTTTTATATTATAGATGAGACTATTTAATTATTAATGTTATATAATATTTCATTTTAATTTATGTAGGGCATGGGAAGTGGTTATTGAATTTGCTCGTGGTTGTTGAATCTGTTCGTTGTTAAGTGGAGGTGGAGATTTGATCTATTTCACGTGATTTTGTGAATCATGAAATTTGTGGTTGTTTGGGATTGTGGTTTGTAATATGATTATTATTTAGTGTAATTGTATTATTTCGGATTGTATTTATGATTTGTAATATGGTTGGTGGTAGAATTTGGTTATTTTGGATTGTAGTTTGTATTTTGTAATATGCTGTGATATCTCTAAATATCACATTTATTTGTGTTAATTTGTTAGCTTTATAAAGTTATATAATATTTTTAAATAAACAAGTAAATAGGTCAAACAGGTGGTTTATCGTGTTAAATGGGTCAAACGAGTGGTTTATCGTGCTAACCTGACCCAACCCATTTAAAATTAGACGTGTTAAACGAGTCGTGTCGTGTTACCAGTTTATTAAACGGTTCGTGTTTCGATTTTTTACCCGTTTATTAAACGTGTCGTGTACGGATTTACATGTTTTTCACCCGTCACCCGTTTAACCCGACACGTAACCGTTTAACCCGATGCATTTGACACCCCTACTATGAAGCTACCATCGAGCACAAGCATCCCCGTGTAATTTTTCTTAGAAAAATCTTCCAAATTCTCTTTCTAATATCCTCAGGTACTTGAGAAACTCTTTATTTTGCCTTGTTTTTTATTTTCCTGTTCGATGACGTTTATTACTTATAGAAATAGTAAAGTAGATGTAGCCAAAAAATTATTTCTAATCATTTACAGAATCATTATGTCAACTTGACAAAGAAACGTCTAGATTACAACATGGCCTCTTTGATTACCTTTTTTATTTATAAAAGAACACTCATACCCATGGTAATTCCAAAATGATTAAGTCTATCCCTTCTATTATATTCAAATGTTGTGTAGAAATGAATTTTGGTAATTGTGGATTTTTTGATGAATGCGACTCATATTATGACTACTCTTGATAAAAAAAAAATGGAAAGTTGTAGACAGGATTCCTAAAGTGCGTTTAGAACAAGAAGGTTGTTGTTGAGCTACGAAACGAGGTTGAAGAATTTATTCCTCACTTTGTAATGCTAGGATTTGAGAATTGTACATGGACAAGAAAAACAGCTTGTCATGTATCTATAATGTATTGGTATCATTATATTCCTTTTGGGACTTCCCAATTTTTAACCTGGTAACGAAAAAATTTGATTTTCTTGTACATTACCTGTTTGAGCATTTGATTTTTTTAAATAACAGTCTTATTAAAATTATCTCTTCCCCAATTTGCCTGATAAATTATTTTTGACCTTGTGGATATTAAAGAGAGGTGAGGAAGGATCATTTATATGCAGTTATAAAGGTGTCATCAAAGTCTTGGAATTATTTGGTCTATATGCTAGATGCGCAACTGAAATGAAGACTTTGGAACTACTAGCTTTACCTAAGTTGGTCAAATGGAGTTCTTCTTATGAGTGGTTTAGGTGGACCAATGGTCTATTTATAACATGCTAAGTTTTATGAAATACTAGGGATAACCCGTGCCTGAAGGCACAGTGCAATTAAAAAAAATCGAACATTGAATTTGAACGCGAAATAATCAAGCATTGAATTTTCACTGAAAATGCATTAAGCTGAAAATTGTTTGGTCATTTTTTAATGTCATGACTTTAGTGAAATACAAAGGGTCAAAATGTGGATACTCTGTAACAAACTTTCAATTTTTCGACAGAATATCCTCTGAAAATATGATGCCACAAATATATCAACCTGTCTATTTCTCGCTATTCAACTGCATACCTTTCTTTGAAGGGCATTAAATTGAAGGGCATACTAATACCATTGGGGCATGAAGATTCAAGTTTCAATGCAATCACAACCTATTTCTTACAAAAATCACATGACCTGAATTTAAAAACTCTATCCAAGTCATGAAAATCCAACTCACACGTTAAAATACAAAAAAAGAGACTTAGATAGAAGAGTGGACTAAAATAACAGTAACATATCAAAGTTTGGACAAAATACATAGGAGGTCACCGTCGTCACTTGAGTTGTGTCATCGTTGAAGCTGCACTGCCGATGGTCGCTTCCCGTTGTGAAGTTCACTGAAAAAATACACAAATTGGACAATAAGCCTAAGTACCGCATAATAATTTAAACTAATTAAAGCTCAAATCAACAATTAAAGCTAATTAAACAATAAGCCTAGACATAAGTTGAACAAATTGGACATAAGTTAATTGAACAAATTGGACATAAGTTGTACTCTTCTCTGAACGACCATATTATAGAAAATCAAATTAGCAATTCAAATTTAGACCAATATGATCAAACAATTGCAACACCGTAAGAAAAAGAAAGCCAAAAGAAAGCTAACTAAACCCAAATCAGTACTCTAACCATTTCTGTCCAAGCAAAAGCGATTGTGTGTGCGTGGCGTGGCTGCATGAAGGGACCGTGTGTGCGTGGCTGTAAATGTAGTCCAAGCAAAAGCGACTGTGTGTGCAAACACTGCCTGTAAATGCAGTCCAAGCAGCGGCAGCCACCCACCGTGGCCACATCCACATCATTAGATACTTGAGGAGGAGCTTATGTACGCATCTGTACTCACTGCTCATTTGGTTTCAATTTTTATAGCTTAAAAAATATATCATCAGCAAATATGAGCCTACTATTATTTATAAAATTTTGATAAAATTTTCTCTAAAAACATTACCCTGAACACTGTGCACAAACACAAGCTTACAACAATCTGTTGTAAACATGCAAATAATTAAATCCATGCAACGTGAGGAATTATACATTTAGATAGCATCATCTAGAAACGATTCTGATAACATTTGAACAAAGCCTCAACCGAAGACCGATCAACTGCCAAAATCAAACCAATATATCATCTGTAATTAATCTAAAAAAAATCAGAAAGCATAAATATAAAAAATTCAATATCGTAATCATACACGTTTTGGCTATCTAAAATCAAACTACCTATACATGGAAAAATGGAAGGTTAACTTTAAGGCCTTGAGGTCTTCAAGCCTTCCACCTTTTCAGCTTTTTGATCTAAACTCCTACTGAAAAAATTAATTTCTTTTGAAAAATTTGGGTTAAACTTATAAAAACTCATCTATAACAACATCAACCACCTATACATGCAACAAAAGGATGTGATTATCACACAACTTACCATTTTATTGCACCGCCAAAAACTCACTACTAATCCAAAAAGAACCGCCAAAACACAGCCACAGTCAACATCACCAAAGTAGAACAAAAAGAATAAACACACACAGGTTATTCAAAGCCCAGTTCACTTCCACTTTGATCAAATTTGATTAAAGGAAAAACAGTAATATTACCAAAAGGCATAAATATGGAAATGAACGTTGAAACCTTCATACTAATAACAGCAGTGACTATGCAATCAACATGATAGGTAAACAACGAATCACATTACTCCAAATAACAGATAACAAAATAGCACAAAATAACGATTTAATTCAAAACATCGAGAGAACAAATACCCAGTAGTGGTATCCTTGATGCGAGAAGGGCAGGAAACTGTGCCAAAATCACTTCGTATAGTATATATGAATCCGCTAGAATCCTAAGCTAACAAAAATCTCATACACATCAAATAGAAAAAAATTCCAAAAAATGAATCAAATTCCCAATCATAAGAGACTCTTCATATAGGAATTCAAGTGAATGCCAAAAGTGGGATGACTATTTCCGAAATTATATCAATGCAAAACTCCTCTTGCCACTTAAAAAAATTTTAAAATGGTTTTTTTTGCTTTAGTTAGATAATACATGCACTAACCAAGTAAGATTTTTTAGCACAACATCAAGAGAAAGAAGATACCAATAGGAAAACACCCACTGTATTTTCTAAACACCAAAACTCAAAAAGTTATTTTCACCGTATGGAGTTCATTTAGGGGTTGACACACAAACTATGAAGGAATCAAACCAATCTCTACTACTCTATGAGAAAAGACAAAAAAAAAACAATCTCTACTACTCTCTGTGTGTGTTCTGCGTGGTGTGCGCGCGCGCATAAACTATGTGCGTTCTGCGAACAAACAGAATTGCAATATCAAACTCAAAGTCAAACTCACACACTCAGTTCACTACTACACCCAAATACCAAATTCAAATAACCAACCAACAAAATCAACATTTCACAGAATACAACAATGAAGACTCAAATATTTCATTAGGTTCCTCCACAAATAGAGCTAAATAACACGGAATTAAACTCCAACTTACTGAGATTCGAATCAGAGCAAGAAATGAAGAAGACCCAGATCGCAAAAAGCTTCACAAATCATCAAGTTTGCTTCACAATTCAATGATGAACATCTGTAGTGTAAAATACTACAGAAAAAAAAAGAAGAGGAAGCTAAGTTATACAGAGAAAAGATAAAATAAAAAGGGTAAGCTTAGGGCTGATATAGATTTGAGCAATGTGCGTGTGTGGGTGGGTGGGTGATGTGTACGGGTGTTGTGTGTTGAGGCTGGGCTGGTAGAGGGGCAGAGAGAGAGAGAGAAGGATGGGGGGAATACCTGGCAGTGGCAGTGGCTGTGGCTGCAGCGAACTCGGTGGTTGTGGTTGTGGCTGTAGCGGTGGTTGTGGCTGCAGAGAGAGTATTTTTGTTTGTGTGAGAGAGAGAAACAGAGAAGATGGAGAAATACCTGGGTTTGTCGGTTGCGGTGGCTATCGATTGATCCATTTTTCACAAACAGATGGTGGGTGTGAGGAAGAGGAGGGAGGCGTTGAATCGGCGTCGGACAATAAACCCTAGAACCTGAACCACCGGAGATTATTGCCTTCTCCTCCGCCGCTTGATGGTGGTTGGTGGTACCTTCACCGATTTTCTGTTGCTGTTGATTTTGAGGTGGGTTTGTCACCGGACCTCTTCGAAACCGAGCGTGACCGGTTCTAGTTCGATCAAGTAGTGAAATGAACTTCTTGACGGCAGCTGGGAGAGAGAAACGGAGAAGGGGGACGCCGGAGTGTAACAGAGCAGAGAGATAGAGAGAGAGAAAGGAGTGAGTGAGAAAAAAAAAAAGAGAGAGAGAGAGAGAGAGGAAGAGATAGAGTACCAAGGTGGCAGGTGAAGTGACAGATGGCCCTTGACGGCAGCTGGGAGAGAGAAACGGAGAAGGGGGACGCCGGAGTGTAACAGAGCAGAGAGATAGAGAGAGAGAAAGGAGTGAGTGAGAAAAAAAAAAAAGAGAGAGAGAGAGAGGAAGAGATAGAGTATCAAGGTGGCAGGTGAAGTGACTGAGGCCATCTGACAGGGAGTTGGTCTGATTGTGAAAAAAAAATTCTGAGTGGAAAGAGATGAGTTTGGGAAAAAATGAAAGAAGAATTAATGGTCGTTGTAAGATCGGCTTGTTGAGGTCGTCCTATTTTATATTATAGATATTAAGGTCTAAATAATTAAGTGACAATCTTCAAGAGGTCTGAGTGTAATTATCCGTTTTTTTAATCCCCCATTTGTTTTTTTCAAAATTCACTGCAGTGAATAAACATTTGGAATCCGGAGCCCCCTTTTATCACTGACCCACTACAAAAGTGGCTGAGGTACAATTTTTGCTTCACTTACGCATGTTCTCACTCCTCTCTTCACATTTTCCCCATCTTTCTATGTCTGCATGCTCCGGTGACGCGCGTGATCTCCAATTTCCGGCGAGTTTACCGAAGGACTTCTTTCTCAGGCCAACCTTCGTGATTTTTGGGCGACTAAAAGTGTCAGACTATCAGGTACTCTCTGTTCGGTTGGAGATTAACTTTCTTATTTTCGCCTTACTTCTCTGTCTGTCTGATATATACATACATATGTATTACCGATCGTATACAGAAGGAGAGAAGAGGAGACAGTGCCTTTAGAGAGAGAATAAAGTGTTTGTGTCTTTACTGTTAAGAGAGAAGCTAGTTTCAGTATGTCATGATGCCCCTTTTTTTTTTTAAGGGAAATTTGAGTTACACCCCCTTCTAGTTATTATATCTTCAAACACACTCCCTCTATTTTTTTAATCTTCATGGACACTCTTATCAGATTAAAGATGTTAATTATAAAACAATTTTACTAAATTATCCATAATATATTTGAGAAAAAACTTCATCCACACAACTCTAGATTAACATATCTTCAATGAGACCCTCTTGTTTTTTAAATTTTTTTTATGTATTAAAATTCAATTCGAGCTAATTAAAATTTATTTTTTACGTATTAAAATTCGAGTCGATTAAAAATTAATTAATTTTAATCGATTCAAATCAAATTTTAATCAACTTACATAGAATTTTAATCGGTCCGAGTTTTGATACATAAAAAAACATGATTAAACTCAAATTTTAATACATAAAAAATAAATTTTAATCAACTTGAATCGAATTTTAATTGGTATGAATTTTAATAAATAAAAAAATATAAATTTTAATCGGCGCTAACAGTTTTGGTAGAATTCAAATCAACTCGAATTTTAATATCTAAAAAAAGGATTTTAATAGGTTTGAATTTTAATACGTTAAAAAGTAAAATTTAATCAGTTCAAATTAAATTTTAATTGACTCAAATTTTAATATGTAATAAAATGAATTTTAATCGGCTCGAATTTTTATATGTAAAAAAATAAATTTTAATCGAATTTTATATAAAAAAAAAAAAGTGTGGAGTTTATGTAGGGACATTTTTGGTATTTTAGATGGATTTGTTTTTTTTAGAAATGGTGGCTTAACGATGGGGTGTCGGGGATGTTTTTGATAATAGAGGGGTGTCCTTGAAGATATAGTAAAGTAGAAGGGGTGTGGTTGAAATTTTTCCTTTTTTTTGTTTTTTTTTTATGATTTTCTGCTTTATTTTGGGCTATTTTATGATAACTGTTGATATTTTATTGCTGTAATATTTCTGTTTTTTCACAATTTTTTCATATTATAGTCCTTTTTGTCTATATTTATGCGAATATTTCCTCATACTGTATCTCTGTATGTTTGGTTTTTTTTTTTTTTTGGAAAATCAACATATTTCCCATGTTGTCAATTATTTTTGTACATGTATTTTGCAGGTGACATCTCATGTTTCCTTAATATGCTGAGTGAGACAGAGTAAATTTATGACTTTAATTCTCAGCTCATTCGCTTCTGATTTTATAGGTGCTTTGCTCGTGTGTGAGATTGCCTAATTAATCTCATATTGCAGAAGACATTACCTAGCATATATATATATAGCATCTCTATATTCCTCAACAGGGAACCAAGCAGGCAATCCAATCACTCACATCAAATATCGAGTAGAAGAAGACCTCGTTCTTCAAAAACATAAGACGACAGTCATGGACGAGATGTCTGTCCATCCTTTCCCTAACAATGATGGTGCAGTTGGTAATCACTATGTCTTCCTCTGGATGCTTATGTGTTTTTTTTGCGTTTGAAACAAAAGATCTAGATGTTGTAGTCTGACCATTGTATTAGAGGTGTCTGAAACATAGATATTGATGAGCCTAGATTTTACTGGGTCAGGCCCAATTAATTAAGTCCAAATTAGCTACAAGGCAGGCCAAGCCCAGCTCGTGGATTCGGCCCAGTCCAAAGTCGAAGGAATCCAAGAAGATTAGATCATGTGAGGAGCAATCACCAGGATATCCACTCTCGAAAATCAAGGCAATCTTTAATTGTACTTACTTTTTATAACTATCCGAAGAATTAGTACATTTACTTTCACGTCACCGCATCAACTAGAACTTTATGCCTATAAATTGTAACCTCTCTCTCCTGAGAGGCACCTCTCTACACACCCTACACATAATTTTTCTCTCTCCTAGCTATTGTACCTCGCCCGGAGCTAACATTTGTTTTCTCTCTCACCTTATTTTATCAATAAAAGTTCTCCGGGCACCGTTGCCGTTTCTTGGAGTGGAGTAGGTCATCCGGAGCGAACCACTATATATCTGTGTGTTGACCCAATATTTACCTTTTTGCCATTGATTGTTTTATTAATTGTCTCATTAATTCCCTTGCATCATTCACTCAAATGTTGATTGTGCATAAATTTATTTTGTGCATCATCAGATACTAGGATTGTAGATACCCCTAGCGTCTCACGAACCAGGTTCGCACGACTCGAAATAAAGTGGGTACGCGATCCAGATCACTCAAAGTCCTAATTCCAAATCATAAGTCTAAACAAAAATTGATCATGATATAAGTAATCCACATCATAACTCCAACCCCAAATCATAATTCCAACTCCATATCATAACTCTTAACTTGTTATTTCTTTATTTTGGTGTTCTTTAAAATAAATATTTGTTAACTGTGTATACTAATATATTATTCTATATAAATGTTACAAAACGAACCACGACTCAAAATAGCGTACCAACTAAAGCTACTCCCATTGTACTATGTATTAGAACAAGTATCGTACCACGTACTAAATCGATCCACGATCCATGTAACGTTGGTCTGAACGGTTTGTTTTAAATCTGGGCATAGTTTTTATTATTCATTCAGACACAAGAGAAACCTATGTTATAAATTCATCTCATACTTTTTTTTTTCTGTTTTTCTCTTTCTTTGTATTTTTCAGAATTTTTTTAAGAATATATTATTTGCAATCAAGTTTCTATATAAAACAGTGATATGTAGCGAAGTATGAACCTTTTTTTACCTTCCCAAAAAAAAAAAAAACAAAGTATGAACCTTTTTGAGTTTGTGCAGAAATTTCAAGGACACTGAGAGAGGTTCCACCAGGTGATTACCTATTTCAAATCAAATCGTTCTCATTGCTTTCCAAGGCAGAAGAGAAAAGATTTGAATCGAGTGACTTTGAATCAGGTGGTTACAAATGGTGAGTTGAAATAGAAATCCTTTCTTCCCACTCATGGGAAGTATTCTTGCTTTTTAAAATCCAAGATAAGTTTTCTCATTGTGTGCTCTGCCTTGTTTGCAGGAAATTGTGTCTATATCCGAATGGATACGAGAAGGAAAATGGGAAAGGGCATATCTCTCTCTACTTAGCAATATCAGAGGCAGATACATTACCTCTTGGTTGGGAGGTTAATGTCAAATTCGAATTGTTTGTGTATGATCATATCCGAGACAAGTACTTGACCCTCCAAAGTAAGATTTCTCAAAATGCACATTCTTGCACTCGTAGTAATAATAAGTCTGTTTAAGTGGTCAGAAAGAGTATAACTTAAATTTTTTCTTTGCGTAACCGGTGTTAAATTTTTTCTTTGCATAACCGGTGTCTATCATGTATGTAGATGCTGATGGGAGACTAAGACATTTCCACAGGTTTAAGACGGAGTTCGGTTTTGCCAAATTACTTTCCCTTGACACTTTCAAAGATGCTTCTAACGGATACCTTATTGATGACTCCTGTGTGTTTGGAGCTGAGGTTTATGTTGTTAAATCTACTGGCAGAGGAGAGTGTCTTTCTTTAAAGGAGGAAACTTATTTCAATAGTTACACATGGGAGATCAAACAAATTTCAGAGAGAAAAGAGATGCGTTTGTTCTCTGAACCTTTCACCATTGGAAAGCACAAATGGTTTGAGCCCTTGGAGTTCCTCAATTCTTATTCTCTATGTACCATAACCAGATGGAATTGTTTCTTACATACCGTTTTCTTTATTGGTCTAGGAAGATACTTGTTTATCCCAAAGGACATGGCAGTGGAAAGGGCAAAAGCTTATCTGTCTTTCTATGTTTAGATAATTGGGGATCCCTTCCAACTAAGGAAAAACTGTATGTGGAATTGAGCGTCTTGGTAAAAGACCAAGTCAATGGCAACCACTGCGAAATGAAAGGTGAACACTTTCCCTCCATCTTTAACATATGTTCTTTTTACAGAGACTGGGAAACTGGTTTGTCACTATTTTCCTTTTAAAATTAGTTTGTTCCCTTCCTCTAAAATTTTCCTCTTTATTATTCTATCACAGGTGGTTATTGGTTCTGTGACCTAAGCAAAAGCAGGGGTTTTGATCTAATTTCTCTTCCTGATCTGCATGACGAATCGAAGGGGTTCGTAGTACTAGATAGTCTGGTTGTTGAAGTTCAAATTCACGTGATGTCTGATGTGAAAGAGTTCTCCTCCGGAGAGACCAGGAGAAGAAAAGGAGCGGGAAGGTTCGTACACGTTCCCTCTTCATTTCCACCGTTCCTCTCTCGTCTTTCTCTCTCCTCTCTTCCGATGGAAGCTGAAGGGGTCACCATTCCATCGTCTCCTCCCCAAGATCCCGACTTCTCACCCGTCGGATCTCCCGAAACCACTGAATCTCACTTCCATGAAGTCCTTCAACCGTCCGATGAACCTCACTCGTCTCAGACCACCACCGCCACTCTCACCGTTGATCTTCGCGACAAAGTCATCAAGCAGGTCGAGTATTATTTTAGTGATGAAAACTTGTTGACCGACAAGTGTTTGATGAAATATGTGACTAAAGACGAGGAAGGGTTTGTTCCTATTGGAGTTATTGCTTCTTTTAAGAAGAT